>CM077524.1:0-246770 GCA_039654895.1 Mongoloraphidia duomilia
TTTCTTATTTACCTATAGATTTTAAATTATTTCTAATATTATTATGACAAGTTTTGGCCCCTTTTTTTAACGTTAAATAAAAGTATACATATATCCTTCTTTGCAATATTTCGTTTATTGAAGTGCAACTTCTTATGCGAGTTCGGGCCGTTTAATGTTTGAGTTAAATATTTTACGCAAACGGAACAACAAAAAACAAATAACATATTATTCTGTATTGATAGCATTTAGATATAGATTTTACGTAAGCAAGTTTCGCTTCTGTGGTATGTAGTATAAACAACATAACAACACTGTTTACACATCCGTGTGCGTTTTTCATGCTATGATTTTCAGAGACTTGTCATCTTGACAGATGGCAAATGATTGATTTTGAAAAAAAAAAGTAAATAGTAATTAAATAAGAAATATTATTTAAAGAAGTGGTACAACACCCTAGAAAAATATTTGAGTACTTTTGATTTTTGAAGATAAACTTTTTACGATAAACAATTTATGACAGGTAGGATTCTAACCTTTCAACCAATTTTTCGGTTAGTTCCACCAGTTTTCCGGCCGTATGTTCTTCCACTGTTCTGTGCCCTAATTTAGCAACAACTTCATCTAGATTAACATTGAAAAACATTGCGTCAAAAAGAGTACGAAACTTCTGAATATCGCCATTGTAATCATGGCGACGGCGCTTGCGCGTAACTACTCGTGAAAAGATCTATTCCTCGCTAAAGAAGTATAACTTGAAAAATCGAATTATCACGAATCAGTTCGGTTTACATTAGGAATCTGTTTGACAATTTTAAATTAACTAAACACTAGCAGTTCTTTGTAAGATAAGATTGCTTTCATCGGCACTAGGAACCTTAGTCAAACAGGGATTTTCAATGATGGCATTATCATACAATTCCTCATCACTTTTTTCACCACCTTCAATTTGCATATCTCTAACACTGCCTGGTAAATAATCTTTCCAACTCCTAAATAAATATCTAGTAAATTTTCTTAACTGTCTAAATTTACAATAAGTCGCACCCTCAGCCGATTCCAGCTGTTGAGTTTGTATCAAAAAACCCTTTTCTTTAAATGTCTGTTCTAATTTCTCACGTTGTATTGACTTCCTAGTTTTCCTCTTCTTGTGTCTTGAATTGTCCTGAGTCGGTTGCAAACTTGCAGGATTTAAAACGAGAGCGTCAGCCCCCGTAAGTAAAATGTCAGGCCGTACCGTCGAAGTACTTTCCTGCAAATGCGGAGGAACTGGTATTTTTTCGCCGCTTGCGTTTAAAAAAACGCCCGAACTTGATGTGTGTCCTCCAACGGCTTGTTGTTGGAGCGCCTCCCTAGGAAAAAACTCATAACCTCGCATGCTTTTGTCACCGGTACCGCTATAATATCTAAAATTGCCACCGGAATCAACCGACAACATTTTCTTCTCTTGCAAACTCGGCTTCGCACCACCCGTAAATTTAAACTTGCAGATGCTAACTTCGGTAGCCGGATTGGTTTGATTTTCGGTTGGAATAGGAGGTATGAAAATAGCCGAACGTTTCCTTTTCGTTGGAGGATTCGAAGAATTCGACGTGCGTTTCGGTTTTGGTTCAAATTGTATTCCGTCGGAATTGTCGCTACTGCTTCGCTCGCTGAACGGTTTCTTAGGTAGGATTGAACTGGTACTACTGGCGTTACTAGAAGGCCTAGAATTAGGGTTAGGAAGCACGTAATTATTATTAGCTGCCAGTTTTTGATAATAAAGCATTTGAGATTGTAACGCCATCGGATGTACAAACACTCCTGCGTTCGGCCAAAACACGTATCCTCCAGGTGCCACAATATCCGTTTCTAAATTACTCTTCCCGTTTAAAAGCGAATCTAAGGTTTGGATGTCCGGTGATTTCTTACTGTCCGCACTTTTGGTTTCATGTACTATTTCCACTTCGTCGTCACTGTGCGGTTCAGTTTTAACAGTCTCTAACGTTTGTGGTTCGTAAACATTATCGTGCCTTCGTAGTAGTCTTATCTTTAATTGATTCAAATCGCGTATACACAAATTCAACGGTTCTTCTTGTTCGTGTTTTGGACTAGTTTTGGTTGATAAAGCTTCTTTATTTTTACGCGATTCTTGCGTCAAACGTCTTTCGAGTAAACTACTGATGATTCTGTTTTGAATGTCCGTTTTTGTCGTAGTCGTTTCGGACACTAAAAGATTTTCCGGTTTGATCAATTCTACGCATTCCGGCGAAGATTCTTGACTTTGAGGTGATCCGGGAATGATCGTGCCGTAATTCTTATAGATCAGATGACATATGTCGGCCTTTTTCGGTTTTCGACCGCGTCTAGGTTTGCAGTTATCGAGTGTCATTTCGCCCATGTATGGCAGATCTCTATAATTGACTATTCGAGGTGTTGTAGTAGACGCACCCTGATTACGTTGTTGTTGCTGTTGTGGGATGTTGTTCGAACTTGTATGGGAGGCAGATTTCCTTTTAGAATCTTGTTTCAGGAGTGCCAACTGATCGCTATGTTGTTGTTTCTTTTGCAATTCGTGTTGCATAGTTGTGATTCTTTGCAACCAACTTTTGATTGACTCGTTCGGCAAACTTTCCAAATTATAATCTGACGGCGTCGGAATGACTCGTTCACACGTCACTGCTTCGTCTGTTTCTGTTACCGACGCCGGCGTACTGTGTTCCGAAAGCGTCGCGGCGCGTTCGGCATATTCTTGCGGAAGAGCTTGGTGATGGAATTTTAATTTCAGTTGAGTTTTGCGACGGTACGATTTTGAAGACTCTTTAGGTTTGGCGTTTTCTTTTTTCTGGATTACGGAAGTACGTTCGGCCACAGGTGCAATTGTGCTATCGGCGCAGGTGGGACTTGCAGGTTCTGGTTCGGATTTTATTCTGAAATCATTAAGAAATAAAATATTTATAACATATTATTTTAATCAAGCACAAGCTTTGACTTTTCCTGGACAACAGTCAGACCCGAATTTCTGCCTAGGCTAACAAGGCACCGACCTAGGAGTAGGGGCCCAGCCGCCGAGGACGCCCTGATATTAGAGGGGAGATGAAAATTATATAAAAAAAATTATTTACCTATCCACTTTTTATTATAATGTCGAAATATAAATAATAGTGCATTTTTTTGCTAAATTTCCAACCAATCCAATTTGATTTCCATTTTTTTTTTTCAGTTTTTTTAACTTCCCATTGGAAGTTATTGCAATGGGTCCGAAAATCGAAATCAAAAAGGGAAAAAAATTTTTATGTTTCAAGGTCACTACACTATTTTTACACTACTTTTAGAAAGATGTCTGTGTGTGTGTACGTATGTACGTACGTACGTACGTATGTATGTGTCCATTTCTTTCTAAGACGAAATCTCGAGAATGAAAAATGAATCGACTACGTTAGGGTGCCAATCGACGCGTATTAACATAAATATGATCTGAAAGAAATTTTTTCAAAATCGGTTCAGCCGTTCTTTTTTCTTAACCAAATAACCTCCAAAAAAGTAGATTTTACACAATATCTCGCGAATAAAAAATTATATCGACTTCGTAAGGGTGTCAATCGAGGCGTGTTAACGTCATTTTGATCCGACATAAATTTTATAAAAATCGGGTCAGCCGTTTTTAACTTCCCACTGGAAGTTATTGTAATGGGTCCGAAAATCGAAATCAAAAAGGAAAAAAAATTTTTATGTTTCAAGGTCACTACACTATTTTTACACTACTTTTAGAAAGATGTCTGTGTGTGTGTGTGTGTGTGTGTGTGTGTGTACGTACGTACGTATGTGTACATTTCTTTCAAAGACGAAATCTCGAGAACGAAAAATGATATCGACTACGTTAGGGTGCCAATCGACGCGTATTAACGTAAATATGATCTGAAAGAAATTTTTTCAAAATCGGTTCAGCCGTTCTTTTTTCTTAACCAAATAACCTCCAAAAAAGTAGATTTTACACAATATCTCGCGAATAAAAAATTATATCGAATTCGTAAGGGTGTCAATCGAGGCGTGTTAACGTGATTTTGATCCGACATAAATTTTATAAAAATCGGTTCAGCCGTTTTTTTTTTTTTTTTTTTTTTTTTTTAATTATTGATGTTTTAATGATTGAAATGATTACTTTTCTGTGTAATATCTAATTTAATTATTATTATTAAATATTTATCAAACTGGGAAGTTCGTCGTGTGGACCTCAAGGGTCGCACTTTAGTCCTAATAAACGACCCACCTCACGGCTTGTTTTTTTTTATTATTGTTAAAAATAAATAATAATTATGTTTTAATGATTAAAATGATTACTTTTCTCTATGTAATATCTAATTTAATTATTGTTATTAAATATTTATCAAACTGGGAAGTTCGTCGTGTGGACCTCAAGGGTCGCACTTTAGTCCTAATAAACGACCCACCTCACGGCTTGTTCCAATTTTTTTTTGAGACTTGGGGGCTTCAACTGTTAGGTGCCTAGGGGCCCTGAGTTTCTAAGTCCGGGCCTGACAACAGTGTAAACTGTAAATTCAACAATGTAAGTAAATCAAACGACAAACCTCCTTATATCCACATAACAATTATTAGTGAATGGCATATCAGACAGTCACAGGTTGCCATGATTGTTAGGCTATATTTAAGAAAAACTCAAATGCCACTGTCGAATTTTTTTTTTTTAAATTTCGCAAATTTGTACTTATGGCATTTTTAAGAAAACTCAAAAATCTCTCAGATGCTGTTTATATCTTTGAAACTAAAAGTGCGGGTTGTTGGAGTCGATTCAGCGTTATTTTTTCTATAAATCTACATAATATCAAACGAATCGGGACGAATTTATTTTTCAACAAGCCGTGAGGTGGGTCGTTTATTAGGACTAAAGTGCGACCCTTGAGGTCCACACGACGAACTTCCCAGTTTGATAAATATTTAATAATAGTAATTAAATTAGATATTACATAGAAAAGTAATCATTTTAATCATTAAAACATAATTATTATTCATTTTTAACAATAATTAAAAAAAAAAAAAACGGCTGAACTGATTTTTATAAAATTTATGTCGGATCAAAATGACGTTAACACGCCTCGATTGACACCCTTACGAAGTCGATATAACTTTTTATTCGCGAGATATTGTATAAAATCTACTTTTTTGGAGGTTATTTGGTTAAGAAAAAAGAACGGCTGAACCGATTTTGAAAAAATTTCTTTCAGATCATTTTTACGTTAATACGCGTCCATTGGCACCCCAACGTAGTCGATATCATTTTTCATTCTCGAGATTTCGTCTTAGAAAGAAATGGACACATACATACGTACGTACGTACATACGTACACACACACACACATACACACACACACAGACATCTTTCTAAAAGTAGTGTAAAAATAGTGTAGTGACCTTGAAACATAAAATTTTTTTTTCCTTTTTGATTTCGATTTTCGGACCCATTACAATAACTTCCAATGGGAAGTTAAAAAGTTCTCAAATTTGTATAAAGAGGGAAACGCTCGACAACTGAGGTCATTAGCAACGTACAACATAATATTTATGATAAACTTACGGGAATTCAGGAGGAGACCACTGTTCCGGTTCGGGGATCAGTTCGTCAGGTTCCCGCTTGACAATAACGGAGATGTCGGGAGGAGGGGTTTTTTCGGGTCCCCCACTTTCGGTGCCGGGATCCGATTCCATCATCCCCTCAACCTGCATCATTCCTGAAACAAAAAATAAATCACGTTTAGTTATCTTCTTAATTTTTTAGGATTCAAAAGGAAACAAGCCGTGAGGTGGGTCGTTTATTAGGACTAAAGTGCGACCCTTGAGGTCCACACGACGAACTTCCCAGTTTAATAAATATTTAATAATAATAATTAAATTAGATATTACACAGAAAAGTAATCATTTTAATCATTAAAACATCAATAATTAAAAAAAAAAAAACGGCTGAACCGATTTTTATAAAATTTATGTCGGATCAAAATGACGTTAACACGCCTCGATTGACACCCTTACGAAGTCGATATAATTTTTTATTCGCGAGATATTGTGTAAAATCTACTTTTTTGGAGGTTATTTGGTTAAGAAAAAAGAACGGCTGAACCGATTTTAAAAAAATTTCTTTCAGATCATATTTACGTTAATACGCGTCGATTGGCACCCTAACGTAGTCGATATCATTTTTCATTCTCGAGATTTCGTCTTTGAAAGAAATGGACACATACGTACGTACGTACGTACACACACACACACACACACACACACACACAGACATCTTTCTAAAAGTAGTGTAAAAATAGTGTAGTGACCTTGAAACATAAAAATTTTTTTTCCTTTTTGATTTCGATTTTCGGACCCATTACAATAACTTCCAGTGGGAAGTTAAAAATGGAACCCCTATGTTTGTCCAAATTTGTCCGCAAAAACAATTTCGATAAATCTGTTACTCTTAAAACATTTCTATTGGCCAGTTCAAGAGATTATATAGGCGTGCCTTTTGATGTATATTGGCCAATAGTAGTAGATGAGAATAAAAATCGCAAATATGAGTTTGATAAATCCGTTATTTATGAAAAGAAAATCTAGATCACGGTTTGCCGCTTCTTCTGATAGTCGGTTGAACAAATTAATATTATATTATTAACTTCCCATTGGAAGTTATTGTAATGGGTCCGAAAATCGAAATCAAAAAGGAAAAAAAATTTTTATGTTTCAAGGTCACTACACTATTTTTACACTACTTTTAGAAAGATGTCTGTGTGTGTGTGTGTACGTACGTACGTACGTACGTACGTACGTATGTGTCCATTTCTTTCTAAGACGAAATCTCGAGAACGAAAAATGATATCGACTACGTTGGGGTGCCAATCGACGCGTATTAACGTAAATATGATCTGAAATGAATTTTTTTTAAATCGGTTCAGCCGTTCTTTTTTCTTAACCAAATAACCTCCAAAAAAGTAGATTTTACACAATATCTCGCGAATAAAAAATTATATCGACTTCGTAAGGGTGTCAATCGAGGCGTGTTAACGTCATTTTGATCCGACATAAATTTTATAAAAATCGGTTCAGCGGTTTTTTTTTTTTTTTCTTAATTATTGATGTTTTAATGATTAAAATGATTACTTTTCTGTGTAATATCTAATTTAATTATTATTATTAAATATTTATCAAACTGGGAAGTTCGTCGTGTGGACCTCAAGGGTCGCACTTAAGTCCTAATACACGACCCACCTCACGGCTTGTTAAAATATTAAATTTGAGTTCAATAAAATATTTGATATTATGAAGAGAGCAAGGGAAGATCAAGGTCCAATTTTTTTCAAAATAACATGCCGTTGTTGATATAGAATTTCCATGATTCCTTTAATACAAGCCCTCAATTTCTAGGTTCAAATCCGAGAACTGATAAAAGTACCAATTGGATTTTCAACTTATTAATAAATAACAAATTGAAAATATGAATTGGTACTAGATCCAAATAATCTAGGCAATTGATGGCCTCAAAACAAGTACAGTAATGTAACCATGATATTGCACTTTCCATATGCTAAAGATTAAAGATATCCAACTAATGAAGCAATTCATTCCTTAAAAAGAAGCTCACACACAATCTGTGTGTGGTTACCAAAAAAAAAAAAAAAAGAATATGGTTCTCTGTTAACGTATAATTTGCCGCCCCCAATTATACATAATCAGCTTAAACGGCCCCCAATATTAACCTTGACAAAATTGAGTAGCCTAAGAATCTAACAGATAGTAGCCTAATAATAAATTAATGTGTATTTCACGGAGACGAGTTATAGACAAGTTTTGTTTACCTGTATACGTTTGTAAAGTAGCTATTTTATAATGGGTATGGCAAAAAAAATTTTTTTCAAAAAATTCGCTTCACGGATCTATTTGATTCTTTGTCTTCTATTTACTAAGCGAACCACCAAGCTTACAAAATACGATAGGGTTGTTTACATGCCGTTGCTATGGTTCCTCTATTACAAGTCCCCAGTTCCCGGGTTCTAGCCCGACAGCTGGTAAAAGTGTCAATTTGGATTTTCAATTTATTATTAAGAAAAAAGTAATGAATTGAAAATATGAATTGGTGCTAGGTCCAAATAACCTTAGCTGTTGGTGGTCTTTAAAACACACAACACGATAGGGACGTTCATAACGCTGAACCTCTACATTGTTTGCCGTCTCTGTCTTTGATGTCTTTGTCTGTTTCACTGACTGTATATCTATATAGCTGCTGATTTAAATTTCTCGTCTTTTAACGGTCCTTTCTGTGAAACGTTTCAATGTTTTTATTGCTTAAGGTGGCATAAATAGGTACACTTAATCGAAATTTTTTATTTGGTAATCATTGAGAGCAGTGTCGTAGGTCTGGCAACCGGGGCCAGCGCGAGGGACACTAAACCCGGAAAAGGGCGCAATCAACGATGGGTATATAATTATTTTCAAGCAATGAGCGCCAGTGGCGGGACTAAGCCCGTCGGAATCCCGGGGCGGCAGAACTAAATGAAGCCCCCGGTCTGCTTAGAAATTGATGTAAGTATTTGTAGTGCAAATTTCGTAAAAAATGAATAATATAGATGTAATGGCTGACAAAAAAAATTAAATATTTATAATAAACGACCTACCTACGTTTATATTTTGTATACGTACGGGGCCTCCAACTCCAAACTCCCTCTTACTTACTAAACATATTTTGGCCTTGTTTGGGATTTGATTAAGAAGGACTTCTCGAGATTTGGAGGTCCCCCAAGATCAGAGGCCCGGGGCGAGCCGCCCTTCCCCCCCCCCCCTTAGTCGCCACTGCTGAGCTCGAAATCAGAATCTTGCCCTGGGCGCCGATGATCCTAACTACGATATTAATTGAGAGAGGCAGCTCTTAAAAGTTAAAATATATGGCATTGAAGCTGGAACGGTCTGTGTTCTATACGATTTACGTTGTTCTAGAAGACAGCTACACGAAAACACGACGTGTAGACAAATTCGTTTTGCAAACAAAATTCCGTACAGGTAAATGTTTAAATTAAGTTGACATTTCCACAACTGCACAGAGTTATAAGAAGTACATAAATCTATGTAAACCTTAGACAACCCACGTTACTGTGCTACATCAGTACAGTAGAGGTCCGATTATTATACGACTCTATGAGAAAAAACTCATTGCGGTGATCTAGATTCTAGACTCATACAAAAATATAAAGCCGGCTCCATACAACAAATGTTGGGCATGTGTGATCATTTGAATAAATGTCCAGTACCCACCACGGCAGGATTCTGTTTGGCCAAGTTTACTATATACCGGATGCTGATTTGCTTTGCGGCTAATAGGGATTTTACATGTAAAATCATGTTTATGAATTTTCCTGCTTCCCTATATATTTTGGTGAGAAAAAAACAAATACAAAATTTGTTGATAATTAAAAACTCTATCTGACACGTATGTCTGCAAATTATCAATATTCAGCTTTTAATTACAAAATAATTATTAAAGAACTGTGATTAAGTTTAAATTAAAAATATTTTATCCGAATAGCCATGACTTCAACAAATTCAAATTGTTTTCATTGTGTTTTTGACGTTTCAATTTATGATTGTGGTTAGTAAATCATGGCTATTCGGATAAATATTTTTAATTTAAACTTAATCACAGTTCCTTAATAATTATTTTGTAATTAAAAACTGCATATTGATAATTTGCAGACATACGTGTCAGGTAGAGTTTTTAATTATAAACAAATTTTGTATTTGTTCTTTTTTCACCAAAATATATAGGGAAACAAGAAAATTCATAAACATGATTTTACATGTAAAATCCCTAATACCCGCAAAACAAATCAGCACCCGGTATATCCAATTTTAGAGAATATACACCAACATTAAACAAAATGGAAAGCGAAGATGACGCAATTATTACAAGTGCTTCAGAATCAGAGGTAATAATTTCTTGTGTCCAGCTCTTAATATATGTTTTATGCAACTCATAAATCACAATAATTTATACACACACTGACAAACACCTCGTAGTGAAAATTGTCCGGTCGTCTGGACGAAAACAGTCATATTTGCAAGTCGAGACCAGCGTTGGCCAATCCCTTTTTGATGTGTGTCCAAAAAAACGCCCTCAAAGCGAATGTTTTCCAATACCAACGTTGGTGACTGTTAAATATTGGCCATATATGAAAACCATCAACACAACATGGTCGACATTTGGAACCGGCTTTATAGGTGCCCTAGCACTAAACACCCACTTAAGGTACGTGCAGTACGCAGCTGGGATTCTAGATGGTAGCATATATGGTAGATGGTGGCTGAAATTATAAGCGTTTATAGGTTTGCACAACGAAGCTTTGATAGTAGCATTGATACAAGCTTAAGTCGCGTTTGAAATGTCAGATAGCGAAGACGAATATTTGTGTTCTTCTGCTATAAAGTGTTATATTTTAAATACAAATTTGGGTAGGAGCTATCATGTCCACCCTATTAATAGAAAACGATCTAAACATGGCGAATTTCATCATTTATACCAAGAATTAAAATTTTACCCAAACCGGTTTTTTGAATATTTACGTATGGAACCTAACACTTTTAAATACGTCTTAGAAAAAACTCAAAACAAATTAAATAAAAACTGGCAAAATTTCATTTATTAAACTAGTCACATCAATTGCGAAACTTGTAACGGCCATTTGACAGTTGTCACACGTTGATTGTAGTAGTCAGCGCGCTGAAAGAATGGTGGGATACATTCTTGAATCTAGCAGCTCTTGTAACAGCGCTTATACCTGCTACACTCACTGCTTCGTTGTGTACGCTCGCATATATAACAATGCATTAATTTAAGCAAGCCCTGCTATGATCTACGCTACCATCTAGAATCCCAGCTACATACTGCACGTACCTTAAACGAGTCTGTAGTTATTAATCCTACTGTAAAATGTTAAAAATAGGGTCGAAACTCGGAAGGCCTTACAATAATTAAGTAAGGAAAATAAAATTAAAACGAAGGTTAGTGGGATAGCCAAGTGTATTCTTACCTTCAACTGTACACTCATGAACTGCTCAAATACATCCGTGTCGCGTAACCGACATATCAATACACACCGCTTCATTCCTGATTAGGTATCCAACTACCTATTGTGACATTTTAATTTATAAATATTTCAGTGGTCGTCAAAGTCAATTAACACGGTAGCTACTTTTGAAATTTAAATTATCCGATGAGCTATAACCTACTTAAATTTTTTATTTATTGTAAATTATAGACGCGTCGACATTTCAGGTCTTTAGCGTCTTTCAACTACACTAAATAACAACTTTCTTAAAACTAAATAAAATCACAAAACATCCATGAGCGCGGGTGGGATTCGAACCCACGACAATCTAGTCTAGAGGCTGCGGAACCAAATACGATATCCACTAGGCTACACTGCCCCCCTACCTA
The DNA here is from genome assembly GCA_039654895.1 of Mongoloraphidia duomilia. NCBI lineage: Eukaryota > Metazoa > Arthropoda > Insecta > Raphidioptera > Raphidiidae > Mongoloraphidia > Mongoloraphidia duomilia. The sequence continues at coordinate 11,441 of CM077524.1, forward strand.
CCTACCTACCTATACTTAAATCATTTTTATCATTTCACGTATTATGTATTTCTATAATATTTTTTACGCGAACTACCGACAGAGAGAGAGAGATTGTGGATTATAGACGGTCGACATCAGCGTCTATGCGAGTTGCCGAAAATGTTACCGCCAGCTACAGCTACTGCTCGCGATAAACGTTTTGGCAAGCACTGGTCTATTGAACCGAGTTGTATTGATATGTTGGTGATAAGTCTTTCAATTAGACGCGCTTTGGTTTGAGCAGTCTATGAGTATATGGTCGAAAGTTCTTACGGTCTTAAAAAACAGTTTTACCGTATTTTAATAAATAAAATTTAAAATATGAGTCATAATATTATTATAATTTCAATACGAACTACGCAAGTCCTACATACTTCTAAATTGTAAAATTATTGAAATTGATAATAATTTATTACTAATGTTTACATAACCTGACATATATTTGCAAATTTAAATAAAACACGACGTTTAAATTATTTGCACTTTATAGGAATTTTATTTTATAATAATTATTTCGCAATACACCAGTGGCTTCGTCAGACAAGAGTTTAATATTTTTATATGACTATGTCACTGTTATTTTACGAAAATATTAAGTTTAAGTATGGAGAAAATCAATACAAGTCTAGACACCCTGTATAATTACTGATTTTAATTAAATTAATAAAGTTTACCTTCTTCAATAACTGTATTTTCAGGTAACATTAAATTAAATGTTGGCACTAATAGGTTAAAAAGTACCAATTCACCAAAATTAAAATTTAATTAACTTATGAAATCTTTTCAAAATCAAACACATTTTTAAATGTTTGTATTTTTAACACGACACAATTTTTTCACTCCTACAAGTTCAAATATAATAATATTATAATATAATTTATTGGAATATATATATTTTTTTATAAAATAATATAGTAAAGTTTTATAAAAATAATTATATAACTAACAATTATTTAAATATATCCATTTAACAACACTATTAAAAAATTGTAACATTAATTTTTAATAAAACAGTGTTTAGTGCAGTGCGCGCGCTTTTTCACGTTCGTTTGTTAAAACAAAAACGCAACGTCGTCAACATGGCATCTTTACACAAACTGTACGAAACTTTGACCGTAGCCAACGACGCTCTGAGACGCTCGGCGTCGGAAATCTGATCGGCGCATGCGCCTGAAGATGTAAACTGAGTACCCGAAAGCTATATATAATCATAATGCAAGTATACACACACACACGTGACACACCATAATGCTATTTCTGATTATACATAATTATTCGAACGTTTTACCATTTTTGGCTCTAAACAAAATCTGCAAAACCGATACTTCTTCTGTTTCGCTTTTCATAGATTTTCAACCGACTTCAAAAAAGGAGGGGGTTCTATATTCGGCACTTATGTTTTTACTTCCCACCTCTACTATATGGTAGGGAAGTAATGGATTTAGTCCGAAAAAAATATTTCGAGATTTTAACAGATCTTCACGTTTTGAGACCCTAGCAATCGTTTAAGATCATTTTCTGACTGATGTCTGTATGTGTGTGTGTGTGTGTATGTGGTCAATTTTTCGCCTTCGATATCGTAAAAACGGAACAACATACGGCCATGCCGATTGTTCTGTTGTGTTTATCAGCCTTTAACTTAGATCTGATTAGATTTTGAGTCAAATCGGTTCAGTGGATCCTGAGATATTAAAAAAAACGTTCTCAATGTCACGTATTAACATAGGTAAAAAAAATATATAAATGAATTCTAGATATTATAATATGAAAAAAATGTAAATATTTTTTTTCTTTAAAATGTACAGTTTTAGAGAAAAAAAATATTTTACTAAAAAAAATAAAAATTATACGTAAATCAAGGTAACCATGATTTTTACTTCCCACCTCTACTATGGTAGGGAAGTAATGGATTCAGTCCGAAAACAATATTTCGAGATTTTAACAGATTTTCACGTTTTGAGACCCTAGCAATCGTTTAAGATCATTTTCTGACTGATGTCTGTATGTGTGTGTGTATGTGTGTATGTGTGTATGTGTGTGTGTATGTGGTCAATTTTTCGCCTTCGATATCTTAAGAACGGAACAACATACGGGCATGCCGATTGTTCTATTGTGTTTATCAGCCTTTAACTTAGATCTGATTAGATTTTGAGTCAAATCGGTTCAGTGGATCCTGAGATATTCAAAAAAACGTCCTCAATGTCACGTATTAACATAGGTAAAAAAAAATATAAATGAATTCTAGATGTTATAATATGAAAAAAATGTAAATATTTTTTTTCTCTAAAATGTATAGTTTTCGAGAAAAAAAATATTTTACTAAAAAAAATAAAAATTGTACGTAAATCAAGGTAACCATGATTTTTGCTATATTAAGCTAGCCATCAATAGATCACCAAACAAAAAAGAGGGCCATGCTTTTTTCAAAGAATAAAAATTAAATTGTGTTTTAAAGACCACCAACAGCTAAGGTTATTTGGGCCTAGTCAAAGAATAAAAAAAAGAGTGTTTATTTTTTGCAAATATTTACTAGGTGGGAAGTATAGGACTGGTCATCAGTCGAATTTTTGCTATATTAAGCTAGCCATCAGTAGATCACCAAACAAAAAAGAGGGCCATGCTTTTTTTCAAAGAATGAAAAAGAGTGTTTATTTTTTGCAAATATTTACTAGGTGGGAAGTATAGGACTGGTCATCAATCGAATTTTTTTTATGTATGTTCACCGTTTCTCCTGCATTTGTAACCGATTTTGATGATTAATGTTTTATTCAATAGTGAATAGAGCATACCTCCGGGGTGGTCCCATATAAATTTTACTTAAACCGGTTCAGTAGTTCGACTGATATTTTGTTATTATGTATTTTTTATGTCTGATATTATGTCACCTCATATCTCCTGCATTGTGAACCGATTTTGATGATTTTTGTTTTATTTAATAGGGCATACCTTCAGGGTGGTTCCACATAAATTTTACTAAAATCGATTCAGTGATTTTCTTTTTATAGTTTAGTAATCAAATATCAAGACAGCAGTCGGTTAATAACGTGCAAAATACCCACTACAAAATAGCTACTTTTCGTGCATGTGTATCGGCCTATATTGGGTCATTTAACAGGCTGCAGGCGTGCCGAAAGTGTTTTCATAACATAACTAGTGCGGTAAGTAAACGGTTTATTCGCTCTATCCGCCTGATATTACATAGTCATGGCCTGCTGTAAATGTAAAGATTGCGACGCAAAATATAAACTGTCAAATTTTTTTGAAAATACTGAAAATTAAGTGAAAAGTAGGTATTTTGCAGTGAGTATGGCAAAAAATACCATATGTCTCGTGCGTAATGGTATTATGACTCGTGTGACTGTAAAAACTCGCTATAGCTCGTTTTTACATACTGTCACAACTCGTCAGTAATAAACCCTATTTACTAGAAATACAATCTACTTACTAGTAGACCGAGAGCTAATGACAATTTTTTGGTGTTATTTATTCAAGGCCTTATTTTTGTGAAGATGTTGAGCGAGGCATATTAAAGTGCCCTGAGTAAGGGATTTTGCTAGATAGCGGTATGGGAGGGATGCAGATCGCCCCCAACATGTAGCAAAAAAATGGTCACAATTATTATTGCTTCAAGGCTGAAATTTAATTGATTGTATAGCTTGTCGGTGACCCAATAATGTCATTATAATATTTGCAGATCGATTGGTCGGTATTAAAATGGTGCAGATCACCCTAAACGAAATTTATATTATTAGTTCAAGGTTCAAATTTTACTATGTTGTTACGGCGATTGTTTTAAGCATATATTTCAATTTGCAGAACAAAATGTCGGTATTAACCCCCTCTCTTAGAGGGAAACTTGCTCGCCTAGGTGTTTATATCGTTCTGCAAGGAGATTAATACCGACATTTTTTTCTGCAAATTGAAATATATGCTTAAAACAGTCGCCGTAACAACATAATAAAATTTGAACCTTGAACTAATAATATAAAATTTATTTTTCAAGATTTTCTTGACGTTTTTTTTCAAGGCAACTGCCTTAACTCTTTATAAGAAAGCAGTTCAGGTGCAGACACAAAACTTCTTCAGAACAATAATAATAACGAAGAAGTGAACGGAGCGTTCAGCTGCAGATGGAGAAAAGCGATTCTATTTTGGACGGCCGGCGCCGCCGACCGGTCTCCTTGTATGGACAAACGCGTCGTAACGGCCCCAACTTATCAATGTGTGTGTATGTGTGTACACTTCACATTCATAGCCCGACCGACGTCCCCCTCCCCATCTCACTACTTTTAGTACATAAAAAAAGTTAACATTTTTTCATTAATAAGTGTGAAGTCAAATATGATGTTAATTATACATACAAATGTTCATGATTCTTAAATTAGTTAGATACAGGCTGTTACATTATTCATACCACCGAAAATTGTGGTACCTTTTTTTAAGTGAAAACTCCCTTAGGCGCGTTTTATTTATTGAGGATTATAGACGCGTCGACAACTTAGGTCATTAGCGTCTTAAATACAACAAATATTATAACATACCACTTAAAAACTAAATTTTATCACAAAGCATCCATGAGCAGAGGTGGGATTCGAACCCACGACAGTCTGATTCAGAGGCCGCGACGCTACCAACTGAGCCATACTGTCCTCCGTTAGGCGCGTTAGGCACTTTTTGCCTGGGTACGGAAATAACGTGAAGCGTTTGCAAATAACCGTAAGAATTCGCAACCTGACCGTAAGAATTCGCAACATACTTATATCATAAAAACGGCCGTCTACACACTTCCACTCATAGCGTAGTTGGTTACGTCTTTACGTTCTATGTATAGGAACCTGGGTTCGAGACCTGATGGCAGCGTAGAATTTTTGACGTTTTTTTTCTAAATTCTACATGATATTTATTTATATATTTTTTTATTTTTGTTATATTTTTTCTTTGACAATAATTATAATTTTTTTTTGAAATCGAGGTGGAATTAATTAAAAATACAAAAACCCGACGCAAAAAAACAAACCTTTAAAAAGTCAAAAAATAATAACTAATATCTACCTACTACGGCCCCATGCACCGTTTATTTTTTCGTTTAGATGAAATATTTAATTCATTAAAATGACAAAAATACCGATGTCTCAGCGGTCCCCGACGCATTTGTGATTTAAATATTTTATCTAAACGAAGAAATAGACCAAATATAGTAGATATTAATAATTTTTTCATTTTTTAAAGGTTTGCTTTTTTGCGTCGGGTGCTTTTAACTTCCCATTGGAAGTTATTGTAATGGGTCCGATTTTGCGAATGAATTTTGACATATCTGGACGTTTTGAGGTCCCAAGAGTCCGAATCTACCGTTTTTAGAAAGATGTCTCTCTCTATCTCTGCCTGTGTGTGTGTGAGTGTGTGTGAGTGTGAATGTGAGTGTGAGTGTGAGTGTACGTTCGTACGTTGTTGAACTTTTTTTCGGCTCGCATATCTCGAGAACAAATAATGATATCGACTTCGGACCAAATTTTTAAATTTAATATTTTTGAAAACGAAAGTGCTTGTTGCTTGATTAAATCGAGCTTTTTTAAAAGCGCTTGATGCTCGGTGCTTCGAGCACTTAGGTTCGGTGTTTTGTCCAGCTCGATGATTGTATATACAGATGATTTAGAACCATCCGATATACACATAATATTTCATGTTGTCTTGAAGTATACACAACTCGCACGAGAAAAGTGTAATATAAGCGTGCTTATTATTATTCCGGTGTACAGAAATAACCCGTAAAAAATACATGGCGGTCGGCGCACGAGAGAGGCACCGCTCTGCTGCCGCCATATTCTCTGGTGTGCGTATAAGGGTTAGTTATAATTATAACCATCGCGCTACCGGCGTGTGTGTCGGTGTGTGTGTGTGGCCACGCTCGCTGTATGCCGCCATCAGAACCAAATATGGTTCAATCTCGAATTACTAAACTTTGCCGAATGCACCATCTGTGTTCGGATCTCGTAGTCCTAGAGCTGGCCGTCGAATTTCCCATTTATATATTAAAGTGCTCGTTGAGACCGACATTTTGAAATCAATTTTATTTATGTAGTCGATGACATAATAAAACAGTAAGAAAATTCATGTATACAGGGTGTCCCGGGAGAAATCTGACTAACTTTAGGAGCTTGTCGAACAAAAAAATTACATCAATTATTATAGGTCCGATTCGAAAATTATCGAGTTACTGCAATTTTGCGACCAAGGTGCACAATTTTTAATGTTTTGGTCTTTCTTCAGCAAGCCATCAAACACTTTTTTCGAATCGGACCTATGTTTATATAACTTTTTTATTTAAAATTACTTAAATAACAAGGTCCTAAAGTTTGGCAGATTCCTCCCGGAACACTCTGTATTTTAAATAAAATATTAGTAAATAAAAGCTTTTTAGAGACAAGCTTTTATTGAAATGTAGGTAGGTACTAAAAAGGAAAAAATAATATTTAATAATTTTGGTTCATATAATTATTATAAAAGCGGGGGTAGTAATCTCTATGATAGTTTATTAGTCGCAACCCCCGGTTTTATAATAATTATAAACCAAAATTATTAAATGTTATTTTTTCCTTTTTAGTACATTTCAATAAAAGCTTGTCTCTAAAAAGTTTTTTTTTACTAATGTTTTATTTTGTTCATTTTAATCTTTCAAAATTTTACCCCCTTTGACACCCGTAGGGTGAGAAGTGTATTTATAATATTCAAGCGAACGAACGAAGCGAGTGAGTAATGTAATTATAATATTCAAGCGAACGAGCGAAGCGAATGAGTAATGTATTTATAATATTCAAGCGAACGAGGGAAGCGAGTGAGTAGTGCATTGCACCCGGGTTTTCTTAGCACCCGGGCGAAGCCGGACGGGGCCGCTAGTACACTATATATTGTCGGCTGGGTTTGGCACTGTGATCCGAGTTTTTAGTGTATTTGCCATATGGCACATACACTATTGACGTCGGTCGGATGGCGGGACCTAGGGGTCGGACCAAAATTTCTCGACGTTTCATAGCCTCCTGAACACTTTGGCACAATTTTTGGAAATGTCTATTTATATATGTATATATCTATATATATAAAACAGTTCCGTTACTGACTGACTGACTGACTGATTGACTGACAGACAACGCCCAGGTCAAACCGCTGAAGATATAAACTTGAAATTTAGACAGTAGGTTCCTTTTGTGACGTAGGCACCCACTAAGAAAGGATTTTTTGATATTCAACCCCTAAGGGGGTTAAATAGGGGATGAAAGTTTGTATGGAAATTCGTCATTTTTGAAGTTAGAAGCATGAAATTTTGCACAAAAGTTTCTTATATAACGTAGGTGAGCACTAAGAAATTTTCTTTTAAAAATTCATCCCCTAAGGGGGCTAAAAAGGGGATGAAAGTTTGCATGGAAGTTCGTCATTTTTGAAGTTATAAGCATGACATTTTGCATAGGAGTTCCTTATATTACGTAGGTGAGCAATAAGAAAGGATTTTTGAAAATTCATCCCCTAGGGGGGCTAAATAGGGGATGAAAGTTTGTATGGAAATTCGTCATTTTTGAAGTTAGAAACATGAAATTTTGCACAGAAGTTTCTTATATAACGTAGGTGTTCACTAAGAAATTTTTTTTTGAAAATTCATCCCCTAAGGGGGATAAAAAGGGGATGAAAGTTGGAATGGAAGTTCGTCATTTTTGAAGTTAGAAGCATGACATTTTGCACAGGAGTTCCTTATATTACGTAGGTGAGCAATAAGAAAGGATTTTTCGAAATTCAACCCCCGAGGGGGTTAAATAGGGGATGAACGTTTGTATGGAAATTCGTAATTTTTGAAGTTAGAAGCATGAAATTTTGCACAAAATTTTCTTATATAACGTAGGTGAGCTCTAAGAAATTTTTTTTTGAAAATTCATCCCCTAAGGGGGCTAAAAAAGGGATGAAAGTTTGCATGGAAGTTCGTCATTTTTGAAGTTAGAAGCATGAAATTTTGCACAAAAGTTTCTTATATAACGTAGGTGAGCACTAAGAAATTTTCTTTTAAAAATTCATCCCCTAAGGGGGCTAAAAAGGGGATGAAAGTTTGCATGGAAGTTCGTCATTTTTGAAGTTATAAGCATGACATTTTGCATAGGAGTTCCTTATATTACGTAGGTGAGCAATAAGAAAGGATTTTTGAAAATTCATCCCCTAGGGGGGCTAAATAGGGGATGAAAGTTTGTATGGAAATTCGTCATTTTTGAAGTTAGAAACATGAAATTTTGCACAGAAGTTTCTTATATAACGTAGGTGTGCACTAAGAAATTTTTTTTTGAAAATTCATCCCCTAAGGGGGATAAAAAGGGGATGAAAGTTGGAATGGAAGTTCGTCATTTTTGAAGTTAGAAGCATGACATTTTGCACAGGAGTTCCTTATATTACGTAGGTGAGCAATAAGAAAGGATTTTTCGAAATTCAACCCCCGTGGGGGTTAAATAGGGGATGAACGTTTGTATGGAAATTCGTAATTTTTGAAGTTAGAAGCATGAAATTTTGCACAAAATTTTCTTATATAACGTAGGTGAGCTCTAAGAAATTTTTTTTTGAAAATTCATCCCCTAAGGGGGCTAAAAAAGGGATGAAAGTTTGCATGGAAGTTCGTCATTTTTGAAGTTAGAAGCATGAAATTTTGCACAAAAGTTTCTTATATAACGTAGGTGAGCACTAAGATTATTTTCTTTTAAAAATTCATCCCCTAAGGGGGCTAAAAAGGGGATGAAAGTTTGCATGGAAGTTCGTCATTTTTGAAGTTATAAGCATGACATTTTGCATAGGAGTTCCTTATATTACGTAGGTGAGCAATAAGAAAGGATTTTTGAAAATTCATCCCCTAGGGGGGCTAAATAGGGGATGAAAGTTTGTATGGAAATTCGTAATTTTTGAAGTTAGAAGCATGAAATTTTGCACAAAATTTTCTTATATAACGTAGGTGAGCTCTAGGAAATTTTTTTTTGAAAATTCATCCCCTAAGGTGGCTAAAAAAGGGATGAAAGTTTGCATGGAAGTTCGTCATTTTTGAAGTTAGAAGCATGACATTTTGCATAGGAGTTCCTTATATTACGTAGGTGAGCAATAAGAAAGGATTTTTGAAAATTCATCCCCTAAGGTGGCTAAATAGGGGATGAAAGTTTGTATGGAAATTCGTCATTTTTGAACGGATCTGGATGAAATTTGGCACAGAGATAGATTATAGTCTGGAATAGCACATAGGCTACTTTTTATCCCGGAACAATGTACGGTTCCCGTGGGATAGTTTTGTTTTTGTTTTTCACAAAGCAAGGGATCGACATGATTTTTTGCATAGTGGTAGTTTAGGGGTCAGAGAATGTTATAGGCTACTTTTTATCCCGGAAAAATGTACGGTTCCCGTGGGATAGTTTTGTTTTTGTTTTTCACAGAGCAAGGGATCGACATGATTTTTTGCATAGTGGTAGTTTAGGGGTCAGATAATGTTATAGGCTACTTTTTATCCCGGAAAAATGTACGGTTCCCGTGGGATAGATTTGTTTTTGTTTTATCTTTAGAACTACTAAACCGATTTTAAAAATTCTTTCACTAATAGAAGGCTACGCAGGGGGGCAGATTCTCGCGGGGGGATAACAAATTAGGGGGAAGATTCACGCGGGGGGATAACAAATTTAGGGGGGAGATTCTCGCCGGGGGATAACAAATGTAATGTATTATTAATATTCGAGCGAACGAGCGAAGCGAGTGAGTAATGTATTAATAAAATTCGAGCGAACGAGCGAAGCGAGTAAGTATTGTATTATTAATATTCAAACGAACGAGCGAAGCGAGTGTGTCATGTATTAATAAAATTCGAGCGAACGAGCGAAGCAAGTGTCTAATGTATTAATAAAATCCGAGCGAACGAGCGAAGCAAGTGTCTAATGTATTAATAAAATCCGAGCGAACGAGCGAAGCGAATGAGTTATGTATTATAAAATTCGAGCGAATAAACACGACCAACCCGGCTTCGCTTCGCAGGAGGAGAATTTTTCGCGGGGGGGATAATAAATTGTAATCGTAAAATACGTGGGCGAAGCCACGGGTAACGGCTAGTATATATATATATATATATATATATATATATATATATATATATATATATATATATATTTGTATATATTTATTTATATATATATGTGTGTGTGTGTGTGTGCGGGCAATAACTTTCGAAAGAGTTAATTGATTTTGACGAAATTTGGTAGGCACGTTAAAATCCATCACCGCACGAAGCCTATTTAAAATGGGCCCAATCGGAATATTTTAAGGGTAGTTTTTAGGGGTTGGAAAATGTTTTTGGGCCCAAAAATGCCGAAAAAATTTTCAGAATCGTTTCAAAATTGAAATTTAACCCTTTAGTAACGATTAAAATGTGCTGCTAAAATTTTAATAAAATCGGCCCGACAGGACCGCACTTACAAATTTTATGAAAACACTAGTTTGGGGATAGTGCTTTACTTACTGAAGGGTGTATTTAATTTGGTACCGAGGTTACATTGATAAAAATATTGAAATTAAGAAAAAAAATATTATTTAAGGGATGTATTAAGGGGTTAAATTTTTTATTTTGTTCAAAAACAAACTTAAGTTCACATAATAAAGCTACAATGCCAGTATTAGCAAATACACTATATTGTCGGCAGGGTTTTGGCACTGCGACCCGAGTTATTAAAATTTATTATCTATTTCCGCTGCTATGTCTCTGATATTGTCACCATAATTAATTCTATTTCCAGTGCATTTTATCGCATTTAAATTAAATAAGATTAAATTTCACGATTGCATATTTTATTAAATAATTAAATTTCTAGAAGTATAAATTACAACAAACCGAACAGGATGTTGTAAATCCTTACGTGTGATTGGTTTATAAAACCAGTCAGTAATATGTTTGAAAAAATTGAACATCGATTTTGTGACGCAATCCAACACGTTTTAAATGTTATTTTCAACAAAAATAAATATAGAGGTTATAGGGATTGTTGCCTGCAGGTTGTCCACATTGAATACTTTGTTGGTTTCAATTATAAATATCTGGGTGACCGAGCTTTGCTCGGATGAGTTCAATAAAAATAGTAGGTACTTATACTGTCAGATATTGATTTTGTATTATTTTCTCAGAATATTATTCCGAAACGATTCACTGTCAGAGTATTTTGACATAAATAATGAAAGTAGTTTGTTTTTTCCAAAGCCTACTCACCATACAACACTGTTTTATAACGTTAAAAAAACTGTTTTTTAAAATGATAAAATCGATAAGAAAACGAATTTTTCCAGGGATGAGACCTAGCTAGATCGATTTTTTGACCCCGAAACCCCTTTTCGGTAAATTTGATCAAAATCGTTAGAGCCGTTTTCGAGAAAATATTTATATAGGTACATATATACAAGATTTGCTCGTTTAATAATATAGGGATTAATTAATTAATTGTAGATTATAGACGCGTCGACAACTCAGGTCATTAGCGTCTTCAACACAACAAATAATCCATTTGTGTATTAGAATCCGCCAGCCGGCATACACAAACCGACTGGTACGAGCTCGGGTCCCTGCGAGCGCTAAATCCCAAAGAACATTGGAATGCAATTTGCGATAGCAACCACATTCCAATGTCCCCCCTGGGGCAGGTTTCAAATATATATTTTTTGTTCTATACCCCCTATAAAATAATCCATGTATACCGATCGTAAAATTACTCATTAAAGGCCGGTGACGAGAGCCGGGCGGTAAAGTAACTTTACTACCCGCCGGGAGCTAGAGTAAAATTCAATAATAATTTAATTTTTTTTCGATTTATTATTTTTAATAATAAAAAAAGAATATTTCAATAATTTTAATATTTCATATATATACAGCTAGGCGCGAATCTGAAACAATTGTTTTTTTTGTACCAATTCTTGTGAGGTATCGTTGAAAAGGGCCTTTTGAGTTGATTATGAGTATGTTTTTATTTTTATTTATTTTATCAAAATTGCAGGTTTTAGAGACCGTCAAAGTTGCAATTTTTAGACCTATTTTATTACCAGGTCTATCTTAACAACGCCATTATCTATAAAACTGTAATTCACGTCAAGTATCACTCATATATCCCTCTAGTTAATAATTAATCAACAAATACGAAAAACAGGAAAAAGAAAGCGCCCATACATTCAAACGGGGGGCAAAAAAATGTTTGATGTGAAACATCTTATGTCGGGCTGTGAACAGCCGCCTGAGGGGAAATATGCAACGAAATGTTTGGTCCGCTCCTTCGCTGCTGTTCTCCCCACCACTGCGGCACTCTCTCTTTCTTTCGGCTTCCGCGCGCTCGGGCAACCGCGTGTGTTACAGTGCAGTATATAGGATTACGTCAGCATAACAGTTAGTTGTTGCTTTTGAAAAAATATATACTACTACATACTATAGAGAATACCACCGAGTTCAATAACGTTTTCTTTAATGTTTCACATCTGTCGGGGGTCCCGAGACCCACGCCCTTTTTTTTTGTACCTATTCTTGTAGGGTATCGTTGAAAAAAGCCTTTTGAGTAGATTATGAACGTGCTTTTATTTTATTAATTATTTCATCAAAATTGTAGGTTTAGCATAACTTCCATAGTACGGAACCTTACTCTTTCCGTGGCTAGACACGCACTTGGCCGTTTTTATTTTTTTTTAAGTGGCTGAACACATTATAAGTACCTATACTTAAGATACTCGCATAAATGGCACACGCAAATTTACATATTCGTCGTAACATGAAGAATTAGTTGAGAGATCGATCTGATAAAAGTCAGCGACATAACATGGATACTTTACTTATATAGATACTATTATTATTAGATACGATAAAATATAGTTTGTTCCAGCTAGCAGCGAAGGTTCAAATTGAATTGAATTGTGTTTTAAAGACCACCAACAGCTAAGGTTATTTGGGCCTAGCACCAATTCATATTTTCAATTCATTATTTTTTTTTTTTAATAATAAATTGAAAATCCAATTGACACTTTTACCAACTCTCGGGCTAGAACCCGAGAACTGGGGACTTGTAATAGAGGAACCATAAGCAACGCCATGTAAACAACAGCGCCGCTACACTCTCGGCTATTCTGAAGCCCGCGAAGGTTCAACACAGTAGCTACTCTTTAAGTACGATCAGATTGCTCTCGACAAATTTCGAACTGTGGTCGCAAAAGGCATTTTACGACAGTTTTTAACCGACTTCAAAAAAAGGAGGTGGTTCTCAATTCGGTTATATTTTTTCCTTAGGCGCGTTAGGCACTCATTGCCTGGGTATTGAAAAAATGTGAAGCGTTCGCAACTACTTCCGTAAGAATTCGCAACATACTTATATCATAAAAACGGCCGTCTATACACACTTCCACCCATAGCGCAGTTGGTTACGTCTTTGCATTCTATGAATAGGAACCTGGGTTCGAGACGGCAGCGTAGAATTGTTGGCGTTTTTTTTCTAAATTCTACATGTTATTTATTTATATATTTTTTTATTTCTGTTATATTCTTTCTTTGAGATTTCGAATTACGGAAAGTCAAATTGACATTTTAAAGCTTTTTCTTTACAAATGTATGTTAAAAATACTGAGAAATGGCGCTTGTGCAACTATTTTTTTGATTTTTTTTGCACTTAAATTTATAAATTAATAGATTTTTTTATACGGCTGAATTGCAATTGAAAATTTTGTTGGAAAGCAGCCAATTATATAATTGATTCCAAACATATCGGAAACAACGTAGCTACATTGAATTAACACTCGCATGTAGTGTAAATCTATTGATTCCGAAGCAAATAAGGAGAATGTTAAATTAGTAATCATGTCACGGTTGAGTAATTGTAAGCTCATTCCGCCGCGAAAGTGGAAAGGTTCAGGTTAGAATCCTGACTGTGACTATGGTTGATAAAATGATTTTTTTCCGATATATTTGGAATCAATTATATAATTGGCTGCTTTCCAACAAAATTTTCACTTACAATTTATATTAAACTCATGCTATATTTTCGTCATTTTTACCTAATTTTAAATCAAAACGCTTTCTGTGTTGGCACGTAAAATTCAGCGGAAATCTCATCACGGAAAATCCGCCCGTGTAGTTTCGCTCTTAAAGGTACTTGTCTACGTCACAGAAAAGCTGTTTGGAACACATATGAAATTGATTAACACAAGTTTTAGATACAATCTGCCATTCTGTTTTATTTGCATGAATACCTTTAGAACTTATTTACCGTTTTATTTCTATTGACACAACTCTTTCAATTCTAAAAGATAACGTCGCTGGAGAAATTTCACAAAACGATTGTTTTGAAAAATTATACTGACATTCTGACGTTCTAATATACATTTAAATAGACATTTCATGCATACTTACTTTTAATAATAATAAAATAACACAGTAATAAAATAATAATAAACCAGCAACTTATAATAGGGTGGCCAGATGAAATAAATCTATCAAAACCGTTTCGCAGTAAAGTTTAATTTTTATTTTTGATTTTCTTAAATACCTTTTAAAATAATTTAGGCATTTTAATGAAATTTGGTATATGGATTTTTTTGACATGAGAAATTCAAATCTGACCTTGGTATGGCTTTTACTTGTAGGGGGCGCCACTTACACACCTTTTCACTCATTCAAATAGTCATAACTTTTTTGTACGCACTCGTACTATTTTTTTGAATTAAAAAATTGATTTTTCCATCATTTTTACGTAAAAAAGGTATACTTTGTAAAAGTGGCTAGGAGTAACCTTTCTCAAGATATCTGCACTTAAAGTAATCGATGCAATGTGGTTTTATATGGCAAATTTTGAAAATGAACATATAGGTGGCTTTGAAAACGCCGGCGCGGCTTTATCATGGTAATTTTGACAGTTTTATTTAAAAATTCAACGTTTCTTATTAAAATGCCGCGTCATAATGATAAAAATAATAATTAAACTTTGACACCCTGTATCTCTTTTAATATCAACTTTCGGAATAGACATGTTGGGGTCCATCGCAATATTTTTTGTAAGGAATCAGCTGTTACTTTATGTCCCATTCTTTTTGGGACACATAATCTACAATAAATATAAAGACAATGTAAGACAACTCTATATATGACTCTTGACTATAATATTACAAGTGTTTGTTCAGCCATAACTTTCAAGGGGTTAACCGATTTGAATAATTAAATATTACATGAAAAGTATTGGGATCCGTCAGATAGCTGGAGCTTAAAAAACATGGCGAAGAGGGGGGGAAATTTTATATACGGGGTATACTTTTGCGTATAATTTTATGATTTTCAAAGTGATAAGAAATGATAAATATAAGTGCAATTTGTGATTGGGCCCGGTACGAATCCTAAACAAAGGAATTTCGTTGAAGGAGAACGGATTCTCAAAGCCGGGCATATTATCAAATGTCGGAAATATAACGAGAAAAATGCATGCAAAATGAACTGTCAAAAGCAGTAATCTTTACGACATATTGCTTAAAAACATCAAAATTAAAAGAAAATCTCTACGAAATTAATCATCCGCGTTCAATGCGCTTTTAAGGCTGGGTTAGGTGAATAATGTAAACACATAACTGCACCATAATAAATTATATTGTAATAAGTAGGTAAGTTACTAACCTCAAAATATTTGTATACGAAGTTAATGCTATAAATTTGTCAATCATCAGGGATTCAACTATTGTAGTGCAGTATGATAACAAGTACATCCTATTATTAATGTAAAATATTTTTTTAATTCATAAATACAGTTTTTCCACATTTCATTAGAAAATAATTCTCTGTAAAGTAAGTTTTACAAGGCAATAACTGTCAGTGTTTAATGCCATGATATTAGAAAACGTCGCGAATTCCATTTTCGATAAACTTTTTGTTTATTTTACTTGTTTTATATTTGTAATAAACAATTTCACGATAAATTTGCACTGTTAGCATGTAAAATTTTCCCTCGTTTTGAGTACAATTTTGTGTCACCAGATGTCATATGCTCATTTGACGGATCCCAATAGAGAAAGTAACTGTAAATCTGGTGAAAACTGCAGTTCCGAAATTATTTCTGACCGCCCGTCCAACGGTCCAAGTAACAGAACACGTTAGATATATTCTAATAAATTAGAAATCAGATTCAAATCATTCTGAATTTTATTACAAATAATACTTCACACCTTAATTTACAAAAAAAAAACTAATAAAACGACATGCCATTTTTTGATTGGTTCTTTGAACATCAAAAAAACAAGCTCGCATAAAAAACAAATTCAAGCGAATTACGCAACGTGGTACAATTTCATTGACTCGCTCGAGGCACCAAATCACCTTTGGTCAAATCTGAATTCCACTAACTTTTTTTTTAAAGAACAGTTCAGATAATAATAGATTATTTTTAAAACAAAATTATTGTCTGTACAATTCTTGTAAGAATCTATGACCCAAATGCAAAACGGTGTATGTAAAATAATATTAACGATTTTATCGTCTAGTCTCTAGGTCATTAGTAATCCACTTCTTCATCTTTTACTTTTTAGGGTTCCGTACCTTTAGAATGAAATAAAAATAGATAAAAAACTTTTAAATTAAACGGTTTTATTTTAAATCATCAGCTGTACCAAAAACTAGAAAATAATTAGGACTCAAACCAAGGGGCACTTTGTGTCGCTGCGTCAGCGGAATAAGTAATAAAAACGTGGGGCGCATTTGAAATATTTCTGTTGGTGGGTTTGGAAACACATTTTTCTAGATAAGCCGTTCTTATTTAATAATTATACAGTCGTTATACACAGTGGCGGATTTAGGTTCGATGCCGCCCTAGGCCCTTGCCGATGTGCCGCCCTTTTTTCTGTGTAAAAGTGATTGTCAAAATTATATTATGAGTTATTTTTTTCCACATACTTATTAGTTATTTTTCCACAGTGTAACAATGAGAGAGAGAAAATAATAAAATTCAATCTCACAGTTGACGGAAAACATAAATTTTGACTTTCTAGCGCCCGGGAAAAATGTTTAGGTTCAGGCGCCTTCTTAATTTTGCCGCCCCTCAAATGTTGCCGCCCTAGGCCCGGGCCTCGCAGGCCTAGGCCTAAATCCATCACTGGTTACACAGATTTTTATGCGCCCCACGTTTTTATTACTTATTCCGCTGACGCAGCGACACAAAGTGCCCCTTGGTTTGTGTCCTAATTATTTTCTAGTTTTTGATACAGCTGATGATTTAAAATAAAACCGTTTAACTTAAAAGTTTTTTTACCTATTTTTATTTTCTAGTTTTTATTTCTGGCCCGTATCATTATGCAAACTCCTCATCCTTTCAACTGTCCATTTCCTGATTCCATCATCAGACCCTCGTTACCAAGTTGAAATTATCATAATATTGTATTATCACAGAAACTCAATGATGTGTGCAAAGTTTCATAAGAATCGGTTAAGTAGAAGTGGTTGAAAAAGCTGTCGCAAGATTTGAAATGAAACAAAGCTAGTAACAAACAAACAATCAAACAAATATACGGGGTCAAGCTAAATAAAACCGTTTAAAAACGGAACCCTTATAGGATCACTCTCGTGTCTGTCTGTCTGTCTGTCTGTCACGAGTCATAATATCATTACGCACGAGATATAATATATGGTATTTTTTGCCATACCCACTATAAAATAGCGGCTTTTCACTTAAGTTTCAGCTGTATATTTTCAAAATTATTTGACAGTTCATTTTGTGTCGCCAACTTCACCTCTATAGTAGGCCGAGGCACGCACAGAAATATGTAATAGCGGACGGATCTGGGGAAAAACATAAATCACTATGGAAATGGCTTGCTTTCCCACACTAGTGTGGGAAAGATACGTTCCCGCACACCGGCCTGTCAAAAGTGGATATGGCAAAAAAAATTATAACTTTATATACGCGTCGATTAGTCTCCTTTTTTTGAAGTCATAAACGTTTTTGCTTTTTGTCCACAGATACTTTTTTAAAACAATAACTATTCTTTTCTGAATGTGTTGGTAGCTGTACAATGTGGAGCCATCAGAGAAAAAATAGATCATTAGTTTAGTTACAGAAAAGGTCACTCCAATTTCTTCGCATTGTTTGCACAGCAGGGATTTTAATTCTTTCAAAATAATAAATGTGTGGGTTTTACAAATATCCACACCTTATACAGGTGTTTTTTTGAAGTGAAAACTTCCTTAGGCGCGCTTTGCCTGGGCTGTTAACAACAGTGATGTGAAACGCACCCGACGGTGACAATCGGGACTACTCGGCTCAATTGTATTGTATTTTTAAAGACCACCAACAGCTAAGGTTATTTGGGCCTAGCACCAATTCATACTCGGCTCAAACACGAACACGTATTTGCAATATGCTGGTAATAGTGTGTAGTTCATAAGTGTGCTAATAGATGACACTAAAAACTTAATACTAGTAAAAAGTCATTTGTAGTTCACAAGTGCGCTAACAGATGACACTAAAACTTAATATTATCGTTAAGGTATAATATTCATTAAATTTAATTATATAGGCCGATTTTAATATATTTATGATTAAACTGTATGATTAAAAAATTATATATATATTTTAAAATTAGGAAATCTGAATTTGTTTAGGTCAATTTTGAACGACTTCCACGTATCCGATCGATTTAAAATTTGGTACACATATGCATTCCCAATGACAATACATGAATCAATCTTTTTTAGAAATAAATTCAATCCCTAAGGGGGTCAAACGAGGGAGTAGGGTTTTTTGACTATTCAACGCCTAGGCCAAACCGCTAAAGCTATAGAAACTTGGAATTTGGACAGTAGGTTTCTTTTGTGACGTAAGCACCCACTATATGAAGGAATTTTTCGAAATTCAATCCCTACGGATGTCAAAAGGGAATACACTTTTGAACGACTAAAAGGAATAAAATAAAATATTAGTAAAAAAAAACCTTTTAAAGACACGCTTTCATTTAAATGTCCTAAAAAGAAAAAAAAAGTTTTAATAATTTAGTTTCATAATTATAAAAGCGAGGGTCGTGACTAATAAAATATCGTAGAGTTTGCAACCCATGCTTTTATAATTATGAAACTAAATTATTAAAACTTTTTTTTTCTTTTTAATACATTTAAATGAAAGCGTGTCTTTAAACTTTAAAAAGTTTTTTTTACTAATATTTTATTTTACTTGTACTTTGAATGATATAAAAATGGAAAGGAATATATAGCAATCGTATAATGAATAATAATACTTAATATAACATATTATTGGCCGAGGAGACAGGCGGGGGGCTCCGTTGAAGTTCGTACCGAACGAACGCAGTTTGAAAATAGAAAAGCGAAAAACGACGAACCGGGAATAAGAGAGCTATTATATATTCTGGTTGATCAAATATGGGTAAAGACGCGGGAACTCTTTAGTTAGGTGAATATGATACAAAATATAAATAGACATGCAAATGCCAGACCCAGTTAAGGCCGGCGCGGGTGCCGCGCACAGTTCGTACAAAATAACGAAACATATTTTCTTTTTACCCGACTGCGGCAGAGCTAAAAATCCCAGCCAATCGGACGACGGAACCATTCCAACTCAAAAATACTGACACTTTGACAATATTATAATAAATAAAACAAATTTTCTGTTAACGCTAGCGATGACGCGGGTAACGGTTAGTATTAAATATTTATGGAAAAAAGTTTTCAGAGGACTGTAGGATCAAATTAATCAGTATATTATGTTGTTACGGCGACTGTTTTAAGCATACATTTCAATTTGCAGAACAAAATGTCGGTATTAGCCCCCTTGCAAAACGATATAAACACCTATAGGCGAGTAAATTTCCCTCTAAGAGAGGGGGTTAATACCGGCATTTTGTTCTGCAAATTGAAATGTATGCTTAAAACAGTCACTGTAACAACATAATAAAATTTGAACCTTGAACTAATGTCTAATAATATAAATTTCGTCGGGTACATGACACGTTTCGGGTGCAATCTGCCACCCCTTTAATACTGACCAATCGATGTGCAAATATTATAATGGCATCATTGGGTCACCCTTCAAGCTCTACAATCAATTTCAGCCTTGAAGCAATAATAATTGTGACCATTTTTTGTTACATGTTGGAGGCGGTCTGCATCCCTCCCATACCGCTATCTAGCAAAATCCCTTAGTCAGGGCACTTTAATATGCCTCCCTCAACATCTTCACATAAATAAGGCCTTGAATAAATAACACCAAAAAATTGTCGCTAGCTCTCGGTCGAGCTCTCGGTCTATTACTTCAGAACAAAAAAACAGCTGATTTTTTATTTTCAAAATATTTACGAAATAAGGTTTAGAAAACAATTGTTTTATAAAACTTTCTTGCAAAAATGAATTTTTTTTATAAAGAAAGTATCTAGGTATAGTATAATAAGTATTGGACAAAAATTTAAAATTTAAAAAAATAAAAATTTATTATATTTTACGAACATTTGATTTATAAGAAATAAATGTGGATATGTATATTTCTTTCCATGACAACGATTACAATTATTTGCGTTTAACGGTATTCACGTTATTTGTTTGTACTCGCGATACAGACACACCCGTTTTTATTGATTTGTTTATTTCAAAATAGAATATTTTTCAAATATTATAAAATCGGGTGCCGTTGAAGCAACGTTAAATTATTTAATCAATCGTTGTGAGTATTTTTACATTTTCCCGCCAAGAAAACAAGCACATTCTTCCCGACATTCCAAAGTTGGAACATCCCAGAAACGCATACCTACTTTTCTCAATAGAACAGTGGTCTCAAAACAGTTTCCGTTCAATAATCATATTTTTAAGGGCCGACGTTTTTCAACAAATAAAAAACTTTTTTGGTTGTGAACGCTTGTGGGCTGAATTTATTTGTTGATTTAATAATTATTATATTGTTGTCCACAATTAACTCATATACTATGTTTTAAAAAAACCTCCTTCGAAAAGTCACCAAAAAGAGGAAAATAATGAAATTTTGAGGTCTGTGCCAATTTAACAAAATATGAAGTCGGTTAAAAATATAGTATAGTGATTACTGATTATATTATCGTTCTTTTTAACCGACTTCATATTTTATTAAATTGGCACAGACCTCAAAATTTCCTTATTTTCCTCTTTGCGTCTTCAACACAACAATTAATAATCCATTTGTGTACTAGAACCGTCAGCCGGCATACACAAGCCGACTGGTACGAGCTCGGGCTCCTGAGAACGCCAATTCCCAAAGAACATTGGAATGCAATTGCGAGAACAACTACATTCCAATGTTCCCCCTGGGGAATTTATCTTAATAGGTGTATAAATGAGTCAGTGAGACGCCTGTGACATACAAACAGACAGACAGAGAGACAGACAGACACGGACTGACCGAAACTATACTTAAAGTTTCCTAGTTTCTGTGGAACCCTAAAAATCGACATAAGCCACTTTGCTATATGACAGCATCCATTTCTTGTGATGAAACAAATTTTTCCTTGTTTCAAATTTTTCTTACATAAAATCATCAAAAAGAAAACTAATTAATTATCCAAAACGAGAAACGTGCAATAACTCAGTATGTTCGTAATTTTATCTGCCATAAAATATAGTGTTTACAGTCGCTGTAAGACTTGGGAAAAATTATACAGGATGTATCAAAATGCGTATCTGTCATACAAGTAGTTTATTATCAGGATAATTTCGAATGAACTCCATTCATTTTATTTATTGTAGATTATAGACGCGTCCACATCTCAGGTCATTAGCGTCTTTCAACTACATCAAATAACAACTTTTTACAAGCTTTTTTTTTAACTTGCAATGTATGTTAGTTAGTTAGTTAGTTTGTGTGTTTGTTTAGGTCAAAATTTGTAAGTCAATTTTGAACGACTTCCACGTATCCGATCGATTTGAAATTTTGTACACATATGTATTCTTGTTGACAATACATGAATAAATCGTTTTTAGAAATAAATTCAACCCCTAAGGGATTCAAACGGGGATGTAGGGTTTTTTTGACTAATCAACACCCAGGCCAAATCGCTGAAGCTAGAAACTTGAAATTTGGACAGTTCCTTTTATGACGTAATCATCCACTACGAAAGAATTTCTCGAAATTCAACCCCTACGGGTGTCAACATTTATGATTATAATTCAATATTTTTGTGGGCTCTTGACACGTGGGGACCCAGGTCTTAAACCCTACGAGTCCCTAAGTAGATCCGCCGCTGGCATCGCCACAAACTCGACAATTTTCAGGTCCTGACAATTTATGATACACCCTGTACATTCTCGAGTCCAAGCGCCAAGGTCTAATGCTTTTATATAATTGGCCAAACGCCACAAAAATAATGTACTCTTTAGAAACTACACGTAAATTGATCTAAGTGAATTGTTTTAACTTTAGTAATATTTGCATACCTTCTTAATACATAATATACTTACGTGTAAACATAATATTTATGCAAACATACAAAACCGTGGCTCGCCAAGATTATATCTGTCACCCATAGGTACCCGGTCAGTTATTATTACTATGTCCTAGCTACCTAGCCGATATGTCCGTCAATAAAAAGGACTTGAGAATAGCCGAGCGTGTAGCAATGCTGTTGTTCACATGGCGTTGCTATGGTTCCTCTATTACAAGTCCCCAGTTCCCGGGTTCTAGCCCGAGAGCTGGTAAAAGTGTCAATTGGATTTTCAATTTATTATTAAAAAAAAATAATGAATTGAAAATATGAATTGGTGCTAGGCCCAAATAACCTTAGGTGTTGGTGGTCTTTAAAACACAATTTAACAATTTTTAACCGTCAATAAAAATTAATTCGATTCAGTAGTTCGGCTGATTTTAATAAAAGTGAGTATAGCGGCGTGTGATTCCTTTAAGGTAAAAGTCACTTTTTGACACATCACACAGCGTAAGAAATCGGTTTAATAAAAGGTAGTAGCGGCGTGTGATTCCTTTAACTAAGAAATAAAAAATAAAAAACTTTTTGACAAAAAAAACCTCCTTCAAAAAAGACACTAAAAAGAGGAAAATAATAAAATTTTGAGGACGGCGCCAATTTAATAAAATATGAAGTCTTTTAAAAAAGTGCCGATTTAATTAATATCTACTTTTAAACCGACTTCATATACCGGAAGTTACCCCCTGCACCCTTCATCACAAATCCTTTCCCCTCACCTTTAAAACAGTTATCGCTCTCCGGACGCTATTTTTAAAGCTATAAAGAGTTCTGATAAACGCCAAATGAAGGACCAAGAATCACACAACAGACCCCCCAAGCGAAAAATTGAAAACAAGTTTCTTGGAAAAACTTTTTTTTTTAACTTTCCATTGGAAGTTATTGTAATGGGTCCGAAAATCGAAATCAAAATGTATAACAAATTTTTATGTTTCAAGGTCACTACACTATTTTTACACTATTTTTAGAAAGAGGTCTGTATGTGTGTGTTTGTACGTATGTACGTACGTACGTACGTATGTGGCCATTTCTTTCTAAGACGAAATCTCGAGAATGAAAAATAATATCGACTACGTTAGGGTGCCAATCGACGCGTATTAACGTAAATATGATCTGAAAGAAATTTTTTCAAAATCGGTTCAGCCGTTCATTTTCTTAACCAAATAGACTCTAAAAAAGTAGATTTTACACAATATCTCGCGAATAAAAAATTATATCGACTTCGTAAAGGTGTCGATCGGGGCGTGTTAACGTCATTTTGATCCGACATAAATTTTATAAAAATCGGTTCAGCCGTTTTTTTTTTTTAATTATTGTTAAAAATAAATAATAATTATGTTTTAATGATTAAAATTATTACTTTTCAGTGTAATATCTAATTTAATTATTATTATTAAATATTTATCAAACTGGGAAGTTCGTCGTGTGGACCTCAAAGGTCGCACTTTAGTCCTAATAAACGACCCACCTCACGGCTTGTTTTTTTGTAATGTTTATTGACCTGACTCCTGTCTTTGGCCAGTAGCCGAATTTGTATACTTTGTCCTTTTAATCTTGCTTGTAATGCTTGTAATCCCCCTATATTATTAAACGAGTAAATCTTGTATATACCTATGTATCTATGTATATATGTATATATATAAATATTTTCTCAAAAACGGCTCTAACGATTTTGATCAAATTTACCGAAAAGGGGTTTCGGGGGGCAAAAAATCGATCTAGCTAGGTCTCATCTCTGGAAAAAATCGTTTTCTTATCGATTTTATCATTTTAAAAAACAGTTTTTTAACGTCATAAAACAGTGTCGTATTGTGAGTAGGCTTTGGAAAAAACAAACTATTTTCATTATTTATGTCAAAATTACTTTGACAGTCAATCTTTAACTTATTAAAATAATCAGTAATTATTTGAAAAGTAAAAAAATTACAACAATAAAATCTAAACATAATTATGTAAGTAGTTTTAGCTATTATTTAAATAAATAGGTATGTTATTTTTATATTACCTATATAAAATATGTATAGGTAAGTACGTTAAACAGTTTTTCTTTGTTGAACAATAATAATTTTTGATGTGCAAATTTTGAATATTTGGATATTTAAATATTTGTCATAGACTGTAGTTAGCTTCTTTCCGGATTCAAATGAAAATCAAAATGCACTACTTTTATTATTTTTTATCGTTGTTCAACAATAACATTTATTATACATTTATACAACAGCTGTTCTTTGTTTTTGGCTAAGTATCGTTTGTCGCCAATTATTGCTCATTGCTCTGTTTATGTTTTGATTTCAATATGCGATTTATGATTTTAGATTAGCGATAGAGATAACAATTTTTCCAGAAATATAATGTATTTTTTTTTAATCATTTAACAAATAACAATAGTTATGCTATTTGTTATGACTGCCCAGCATTGTTTGTTTTAAAAATTGTTGGGAAACCAGTGTAGTGAGGGCCGTGACTATTTCGATCTCGGCAGACTGCCGGATCTTTGTAAAAATCCAAAAAACAGCGAAATTTTGGGCCTTTTTCAGTTTTTATTAATTTTAACTATTCGAATAGAAGTTTAAATGAATATTCGAATACTTTAATTTGAAAAATTCCGAGCCCTATTATAAACAACAAACAAAACAAACTTCAACAATGCGTTGAAATCGATCAGAGCTAATTTACTTTCAATTTATGGACTACTGATCATAGATTAAACAAATTATTATACTTTTAAATCATACCTGAAAGATTCATTTTTTCGCCAATATCTCTCCACAAAAGACCTTTCACGTCCCTGTTGTGGTATCTTAAATCTTTTATCCCAAATAGGAGGATTTTCACGTATTAGATCAATTAAAAGTGATTTGTCCATACTCACAATTGATATTTAACAACGTCTTTAAATAAAATGGTAATAATAGCTAGCATAAATTTAGAATACACAACACTGTTTGTTGAAAACTGTCAAATGTACGGCCGTAGTCTGACGAAAATATCAAACATCGTCCGACCGTCGGAACGTGTCTGTTGCAATCTGACATCTGGCGCGGTCTGAAGTGATAACTGTAGCCACTTCAATAAGGTTACTGGTGTTTGTTCACATCCGACAATAATACGGATCTGATCTGGTCGGAAACGGCGTCAATGTAACGGGTAGCCTCAGCCTTACGATTTTGATGAAATTTACAGAATGGGGATTTTTCGGGGCGAGAAATCGATCTAGGTAGGAATTTTGGTTCCAGAGGGGAGCAATTAAAAAAAAGGTGTTTTTTATTTATTATAACTCGCTCAATTAAAGTCAGATTGATTCGAAGTCTATTTCTACATAGATTTTATATAATATATCACAAGTGTTAAAATTGTAAATGAACACTATAATATAAGAAGTGCCTTGCACAATATGTAAATAGTGATAAAATTTCTGGCGCCGCGGGTCTGTGTAAAAACACATCGATTTTTAAAAACTATTGTTAAGATACATACAAAAAAGTTTTGCGTATCTAAAAATTGGCACGGCGGCCCAAAGGGCCGCACTTCTAGCACCGCAGGCATGTATATCAAAACACATCGATTTTTAAAAACTATGGTAAAGATACATGCAAACAAAGTTTTGCGCAGGTTATAGTCTGACGTTAGTTATTAAAAGAATCGATTTTTGTGAGTTTTTCAGTAGGTACCTATACAAAAAAAAATATTTGAAATTTACTGGATGTTGTTAAGATGACATCACAGAGAAAAATTACTTCGATAAAGTTGATATTTAGTATCAATGCTTAAAATTGGATTGTTAAAATGGCAACGGGCGAGCAAAATTTCATCTAATTCGAACATTTTTACAAGATATTCAATCTATGAAAATCGGTTTTTGCGAGTTCTTCAGTCAACAAAACAATATCGGCGGTAGATTTGAAAATGGCGACCTAAATAATATTTACAGGAAAAAATGCTTTATTCAAGTTGATACTTAGTTTTTACGCTTAAAAATACACATAGGTAGTTAAAATATCAGAAACATTTATTTTAAATTATGTTCCAGAAATAAATTCGTTTCGGAATAATATTCTGAGAAAATAATATCTCACAGCATATTAAGTAGGTACTGTTTTTATTGAACTCATCCGAGCAAAGCTCGGCCCCCAGATATTTTTTTCATAAAAAATACAAGCAGTATAACATTGCAATGTGCATATCTGAAAAAATAATAGGATACATCTAAAGGAATCCCCGTACTAGATGCACCTTTACAATAAACATTTATTAGTCCCTGTTGAAAATAAAAGAATTATTATAAATATAAAAGAGAAAAAAAAATTTAGAAAACTAACGAACTGAACTTAATTTACTTCAAAACATCAAAGAAATATTCAATATTTTCAACAGAAAGCAGCCATGATTTTAATTCTTTATTAAACTTATTATAACTTGAAATACTGGAAAGGTGTTTAGGAAGTTTATTATAGAAATACGGTCTCACAGCATATTAAGTACTGTTTTTATTGAACTCATCCGAGCAAAGCTCGGCCCCCAGATATTGTTTGTAATATTTGTATTTTGTAATCTTTCACACGTATAGCCAACACTTTTTTTCAAAAAATTCTGTAGTGTGATTCTCGGTTCTTCATTTGGCGTTTACCTGCAGAACCCTTTAGCTTTAAAAATAGCGCCGGGACAGCGATAACCGTTTTTATAAGGCGAGGGCCGAAAGGATTTTAGATGAAGAGTGCAGGAGGCAACTTCCGGTATCGAATACTCTTTAACTTTCAATAATAATTCATTTCATTTTTGGGTCATAAATGACGGATGAACAAAATAGTATTAATTTATAAGATTATTTAATAGCGTTCTTTCGTTATTATTATAGCAATAATAATATCTTGAACAGAGTTGTATATTGAATATACATTTTAAAAGTATGTACGTTCTGCCCACACGAAGATATTCAAGTTATTACCTTCGACATTTCAATTTTCTAACAGACTTGTGTAATTTGTGTACGTACAAGAATATGTACACCGGGCATGGTCAAACTACGATTCAGGGTCCCAGTTTTACATACCGCACGTAGACTAATTTTTTGTGTGTTTTAAAGACCGCCAACAGCTAAGGTTATTTGGGCCTAGCACCAATTCATATTTTCAAATCATTTTTTTTAATAATAAATTGAAAATCCAATTGACACTTTTACCAGCTCACGGGTAACGGGTAACGGGAGTAACAAAATAAAATAAATCAATAATAATATAAATATTAAGTAATATAAGATTTAAAAAGTCATGTTAAAGCAATTATAATTAAAAATTGAATTTGTTCTTTCCATTTGGAGTTGAAAAGGTGTTCTGAAGTCGTCTGAGCTACGCTAGTTCAAGGGAGGGTAAGCTAAAAGGATAAAAAACTGTTTTCATCAATTATAGCTATTGGATATCTAGGTATTATTTTAGCTTTTTCTTCAGTCGGAAATTTAAACTTTTTGCAGTCATAATTTTCATTATAACTACAGTCAAGTACAAGACACCATCCCATAACAAATTACTTTAATTATTAACGACGACGTGTTTAAAAAAAACGAGATTATGTCTGTAGAATAAATGAAATTTGACAGGTTGTGCTGTGTCAATGGGTGAAGGGGAAGGGAAAGATTGATTCAATTCACAAATCACAACGTACGTTTAACGCAGATTCTAGTTAGAAAGAGATAGTTGCGACTCCGCCACGCCTTCTTTTCCTAATCTATTAAACAGCTTTTCTTTTTTTTAGATAGGTACTTTTCCAAATATTCCGACTCCGTCGAACGTCGGCGGAGTCAGCTTCATTTATCATTATAAAAACTAACATTTATCGGTATAAAGTTTGACCATGCCTGGTTTTTAGTTGCAATGGCAATGAAGTCATTTTACGTGTGCTATGATGTCTTGTTTAAAATAATATAAATATTGTTCATGGAAACAAAATTTTTTGATAAAAAACTGGTATCAAAATAGGACTAAAAATATTTTATCAACAGATTTAAACTCGATTTACTGTAAAACATACAGGGTGTCCATGCGAAATCTTTCCAAGCATTTCATTGTTTTAACTTTTGAGTTACAAATTAGAAACTTTAGGGGGGGGGTGTAATCGACAGGGAGAAATAACTTGACAGTCGTCGAATCGTTGCGCCTCCCCCAACCACCCCCGAAGCACGCAACTTTATTGCTCTGTATTTTTCCTGACAAATTTCGAAGGAGGATCTCATTCTGAACATTTTTCATGTAATCAGACAAAAGTGAACGATTTCTGAAAGATCTGAAGTCGAAGTTGGAGAAATTGAGAATTTTTATATTTATAAAAAAAATTATGTTTTACATTCGGTATTATAGAATTTCGTACCGTGCAGTAGTCGGTTTACAGCTGTGTCTTCTTTCTCTTTCTCCCTTTCCCTTTCTCTCTCAAACGCCTACCTTCCAAATTTCATCTATACAGGGTGGCACATCTTAAACAATGCAGTGAAATATCTCGTAAACGGTACAAACCATAAAAAAATGTTTTATACAAAAATTATAGAGTGTCAAGGGGGACAGAAGACTGTGATATCAGATTTACCATAGATGGTGCTGTGAAGGTCAGGCGAAGGTCAGCTTCGATTTTTTAATTGCAACAATGCATTTTTATTCCAGAATACGATACAGTATTTAATAGTGAACAGTAAATTATTAAAGTACATATGAGCTAAAGTTAATAAATATTGAGATATTTACAAATTAAATAGCAAATTTAATTTGTCAATTCGGTTTTTTTATGAATTGAATTCAAGCCAAGAAGGCCGGTGCGTAATATTATCATGATTCATGGCTATCTGCTATGCCATAATATTTATCTAATTATCGTTCATTTTGGCCGTTATTTAATTTCTAAATATTTCAATATTTATTAACTTTAGCTGATATGTACCTTAATAATTTACTGTTCACTATTAAATTCTGTATCGTATTCTGGAATAAAAATGCTCTGTTGCAATTAAAAAATCGAAGCTGATCTTCGCCTGACCTTCACAGCACCGCCTATGTTAAAGCTGATATCACAGTCTTCTGTCCCCCTTGACACTCTATAACTTTTGTATAAATTTTTTTTTATGGTTTGCATCGTTTACGAGATATTTCACTGCATTGTTTAAGATGTGCCATTCTGTATAATGCCAATAAAATGGCTGTGACAGACGGACAGGACGAAATAATAAGGGTTCCGTTGTTGCCATTTGGCTACGGAACCCTAAAAAAAGAAAGCCATCGCGATCAGTGTTCGAACCCACACACACTGAGAGAGATAGAAAAAGAGAGACACAGCGCAGTCCCCCAGGAGGAGGCCATCAGCAATCGGAAGCCTACGCCGTTATTTTGATATACGATATGCGATCAATACAGGGCCTTGAAAGTGCCACTGAAATGATTGATAGACCGAAAATTATGTCTATATTCGAAAGGTTTTTCTACAATTTAAAGTCCACTTCATTTAAATACACGTGGGCCACAAAACAAGACAACATCGTCTCTCTGATCGACTCGAGTAGGGGAAAGCTGACCACATTTTTAAATAAACGGCCAAGTGCGTGTCGAGCCACGCAAAGAGTAGGTACCTAGTACCTACAGGGTTCCATATTATGTAAGTTATGCTAAACCTACAATTTCGATAAAATAAATAAAATAAAAACACATTCATAATCTACTCAAAGGGCTTTTTCAACGATAACCCCACAAGGAGGGCAGTATAGCCTAGTGGTTAGCATGCTTGGTGCCGCAATCTCTAGACTGGACTGCCGTGGGTTCGAATTCCACCTGCGCTCATGGATGTTTTGTGATGTTATTTAGTTTTAAGTTAGTTGTTATTTAGTGTAGTTGAAAGACGCTAATGACCTTAGATGTTGACGTGTCTATAATCTACAATAAATTAAATACAGATACCCCACAAGAATAGGTAGTACAAAAAAATGTTTTTGCCCCCCCGTTTGCATGTATAATTTTGATAAAATAAATAAAATAAAAAGACTTTCGTAATCTACTCAAAAAGCCCTTTTCAACGATACCCCACAAGAATAGGTACCTACAAAAAAGGAAGTTTACCCCCGTTTGTATTTATAGGTGCCCCCCTTAAATAAACCTTTTTAATCTTTTATTATTCTCTCCGTCTTATTATGTGTGAATTTCAAGTCCCTATCTCATTTCTGGTACGGTACCCTAAAAAGGCTTCCTAATTTCAGATTTCTTCTTAAAAATATCTACGATATGTACCTACCTACTTTAAAATATAAACTGAATCTTTTTTTAACCAATTTCAAAAAAAGGAAGTTATCATTATTCGGCGCGTATATTTTATTTATTGTAAATTATAGACGCGTCGACAACTTAGGTCATTAGCGTCTCGGCGCGTATATAGGTATTTATAAATATTTTTTTTCAACACATGGACGCTTTTAGTGTTTTTTCGTGTCTGTAAAGCGGATCTTAAATGCGGCTGTTTATATTGACTCCATTATGAAACGCTTTTCGATGCCATAATAAAAAACACTTCAAAAAACTCGTTACATAATGAACCATTATGTACTTCTTTTCGATACTATAATGAAATATCGTTACTATGATAACGAAGTAAATAAATATTGTAAGGCAAATGTTTTTATTATGAGATGTACTGCTGTCAGTGAATCTAAGGTGTTTGACATCAATTCAATTAAAGTCTAAAACCATGCATGTGTTGAATAAAGTATAGTGTGCACGCGTGTGTCAAATCTTTATGCGTCAGGCGCGATGTTTTCAGCACTCGTATGCGGTTCACAAATGCGCACTCACCAAAACTCGTACGCGCTCACCTACTACTCGTGTTGAAAACATCGCGCCCGACGCATAAAGACGTCTTTAGCACACCAGTTGCACAATTTATATCTACTACTGTTAGCCCACACTTGTAACTGTGTAAGCCTTTATGCGAGCCATAATATTATGCGCCTTTACACTTTACAGTGTAGAGCGATTGTTTTTATTATATATTTGTATTTTTTTTTATTATTTTTTTGTGTTGAATCCCGTTTAGCGCACACTCATTTCTCGGTAGGCGAAACAGGATAAATTCAACCCAACTTGATTTGGGTGCATTTTTTTATATTCAATTTCACGGTACGCAAATTCTCTCGTATCAATTGGGAAATCGCCAGTGTACTTAAATTTATAAATAACCAGTTGTGTGCGCGTGAAAACTGCAAGCATCAGTACATTTTGACGTAGGACTAGACACAATGTGACAATACTATAATTATAACAATGACGCCGAGACTTCATCACTCGACAACGGCTCCAACAATAGAAAATACACGCCATATAATATAATATACAGGGTGTCCTCAAAAACACTTAACACGCGCCTACCACATGTTCCTGAGACCAAAATAAGCCGATTTAAGCAAACTTACCTTCTTACAAAATTTCTTAGTTTGGGCGCTATACGGCTCTGAAGTTACAATTTTGAAATCGTTTTTAACTTCCCATTGGAAGTTATTGTAATGGATCCGAAAATCGAAATCAAAAAGGAAAAAAAATTTTTATGTTTCAAGGTCACTACACTATTTTTACACTACTTTTAGAAAGATGTCTGTGTGTGTGTATGTGTTGTGTGTGTGTGTGGACGTACGTACGTACGTACGTATGTGTCCATTTCTTTCTAAGACGAAATCTCGAGAATGAAAAATGATATCGACTATGTTAGGGTGCCAATCGACGCGTATCAACGTAAATATGATCTGAAAGAAATTTTTTCAAAATCAGTTCAGCCGTTCTTTTTTCTTAACCAAATAACCTCCAAAAAAGTAGATTTTACACAATATCTCGCGAACAAAAAATTATATCGACTTCGTAAGGGTGTCAATCGAGGCGTGTTAATGTCATTTTGATCCGACATAAATTTTATAAAAATCGGTTCAGCCGTTTTTTTTTTTTTTTTTTAATTATTGCTAAAAATAAATAATTAACCTCCCATTGGAAGTTATTGTAATGGGTCCGAAAATCGAAATCAAAAAGGAAAAAAAAATTTTATATTTCAAGGTCACTACACTATTTTTACACTACTTTTAGAAAGATGTCTGTGTGTGTGTATGTGTGTGTATGTGTGTGTGTGTGTGTGTACGTACGTACGTACGTATGTGTCCATTTCTTTCTAAGACGAAATCTCGAGAATGAAAAATGATATCGACTACTTTGAGGTGCCAATCGACGCGTATTAACGTAAATATGATCTGAAAGAAATTTTTTCAAAATCGGTTCAGCCGTTTTTTTTTTTTTTTTTTTTTAATTATTGTTAAAAATAAATAATAATTATGTTTTAATGATTAAAATGATTACTTTTCTGTGTAATATCTAATTTAATTATTATTATTAAATATTTATCAAACTGGGAAGTTCGTCGTGTGGACCTCAAGGGTCGCACTTTAGTCCTAATAAACGACCCACCTCACGGCTTGTTTTGTTATAAATTTGAAACGGCTTGTGCGGTTTTGCTAAAATTTGGCACGTTGACATAGTTTTATGGAACAAAAAAACTCATATCAAAATTATGATTAATATTAATCCATAGGCGTAGAACTCGGGTTTTTTAATATTTGAACGTTTCAAATTTCTACGCCAATGGAAGAAAGGGAGTTTAAGTATAACATTTAGATTCAGTAACTTATTTGCTACAAAAAAGCTACTCTTAATAAGACTCGATTACTCTCATGGTTTTTGAGAAATTTGTATTTTAATAATAAGGTAATCGATAATAATACGTTGATAATAATAAGTTGATCAATAAATAATTGAGATGGCCATGCTGTTTTCTAAGAATAAAACTGGAGATAATGAAGAAGTTATGCACAGAGTAATTTAATTTTCTTCGTCGTATAAATCTTTGTATGCTTCAAAATGGTGGGCACTTTGACAAATTTTTATGACATATTTATTTATTTCTATTCATGTTTTAGTAGCTTTCTTCATTTTGTAAAAATTACTGCGAATTATTAAAATACAAATTTCTCAAAAATCATGAGAGTAATCGAGTCTTATTAAGAGTAGCTTTTTTGTAGCAAATAAGTTACTGAATCTAAATGTTATACTTAAACTCCCTTTCTTCCATTGGCGTAGAAATTTGAAACGTTCAAATATTAAAAAACCCGAGTTCTACGCCTATGGATTAATATTAATCATAATTTTGATATGGGTTTTTTTGTTCCATAAAACTATGTCAACGTGCCAAATTTTAGCAAAACCGCACAAGCCGTTTTAAATTTATAACAAAAAAACGATTTCAAAATTGTAACTTCAGAGCCGTATAGCGCCCAAACTAAGAAATTTTGTAAGAAGGTAAGTTTGCTTAAATCGGCTTATTTTGGTCTCAGGAACATGTGGTAGGCGTGTGTTAAGTGTCTTTGAGGACACTCTGTATATGGTAAAAAATATTAGTAAAAAAAAACTTTTTAGAGACAAGCTTTTATTGAAATGTACTAAAAAGGAAAAAATAATATTTATTAATTTTGGTTCATAATTATTATTATAAAAGCGGGGGTTGTAATCTCTATGATAGTTTATTAGTCGCAACCCCCGGTTTTATAAAAATTATGAACCAAAATTATTAAATATTATTTTTTCCTTTTTAGTACATTTCAATAAAAGCTTGGCTATATTAGAACCATCCAGACGGTATGGCAATTGCCCGAATGTCAACATTGGTCGACATTTGCCATGCTGTCTGGAGCTGGCTTAAGTTAAGGATAAATGAGTGAGTGAATCAGTGAGTCGAGACGTACAAGTTTATGTTGTGTAATGTAAAACCTTTTTACGATTGTTTTGCTTTGAATTTTTTTTAGGGTTCCGTAACAGAAAGGAACCCTATTGTTGTGCCAACGATGTCTGTCTGTCTGTTACAGACCTCTAACTTCTAGACGCTAATGACCTCTGTTGTCGAGCGTCTATAATCTACAATTCATTCTAACTTCTAAACGAAATGAGATAAGGACTTGAAATTCACACATAAAATGTATTACCGCGGCCCAAAGACGGAGAGAATAACAAAATATTAAAAAGGTTTATTTAAGAGGGTGCCCATAGATGCAAACGGGGATCTACTGATGGCTAGCTTAATATAGCAAAAATCATGGTTACCTTGATTTACGTACAATTTTTATTTTTTTTAGTAAAATATTTTTTTTCTCGAAAACTATACATTTTAGAGAAAAAAAATATTTACATTTTTTTCATATTATAACATCTAGAATTCATTTATATTTTTTTTTACCTATGTTAATACGTGACATTGAGGACGTTTTTTAGAATATCTCAGGATCCACTGAACCGATTTGACTCAAAATCTAATCAGATCTTAGTTAAAGGCTGACAAACACAATAGAACAATCGGCATGCCCGTATGTTGTTCCGTTCTTAAGATATCGAAGGCGAAAAATTGACCACATACACACACACACACACACACACACACACACACACACACACACACACACACACACACACACACACACACACACATACAGACATCAGTCAGAAAATGATCTTAAACGATTGCTAGGGTCTCAAAACGTGAAAATCTGTTAAAATCTCGAAATATTTTTTTCGGACTGAATCCATTATCTACTTCCCTACCATAGTAGAGGTGGGAAGTAAAAATGTTTTGTATCTATTCTTGCGGGATATCGTTGAAAAGGGCCTTTTTAACTTCCCACTGGAAGTTATTGTAATGGGTCCGAAAATCGAAATCAAAAAGGAAAAAAAATTTTTATGTTTCAAGGTCACTACACTATTTTTACACTACTTTTAGAAAGATGTCTGTGTGTGTGTGTGTGTGTGTGTACGTACGTACGTACGTACGTACGTATGTGTACATTTCTTTCAAAGACGAAATCTCGAGAACAAAAAATGATATCGACTACGTTAGGGTGCCAATCGACGCGTATTAACGTAAATATGATCTGAAAGAAATTTTTTCAAAATCGGTTCAGCCGTTCTTTTTTCTTAACCAAATAACCTCCAAAAAAGTAGATTTTACACAATATCTCGCGAATAAAAAATTATATCGACTTCGTAAGGGTGTCAATCGAGGCGTGTTAACGTCATTTTGATCCGACATAAATTTTATAAAAATCGGTTCAGCCGTTTTTTTTTTTTTTTTTTTTTTTTTTTTTTTAATTATTGATGTTTTAATGATTGAAATGATTATTTTCTGTGTAATATCTAATTTAATTATTATTATTAAATATTTATCAAACTGGGAAGTTCGTCGTGTGGACCTCAAGGGTCGCACTTTAGTCCTAATAAACGACCCACCTCACGGCTTGTTAGTAGATTATGAATGTATTCCTATATTTTATTTATTTTATCAAAACTGTAGGTTTAGCATAACTTACATAATATGGAACCCTGTACTCTTTGCGTGGCTCGACACGCACTTGGCCGTTTATTTTTTTCAAATCGAATTCTGCCCACTTGGGCTTATAACGGAGACGATCCTATTTTGCAAAATATATTGGTCGTTTATTTACATTATGAACATATGTATCTTTTGTTTACGCTTGTTTTGGGATACCAAACGATAATAAATCTTAAGTGGCACCTCCAATAGTGTCAGATTTACATAACATGGTCACATTAAGATACATTCCAATGTTAATTTTATTTATACTTATAGCTAACATTCTAACCACAATTTATCTTAAAAATTGTTATAAATTGATTTCTGATTTGTACACAGCTCTATATGAACAGATTAAAATCTTTATTGTGACCACTTCATTTCAAGAATTCTTCATTTTATTGTCGACCGTAAAGCAAGGCTGTGAGGACTCGAAAATCGAGTAGTTGCAGAATAGTGTCGTTCCGCGTATAAAAAAAATGGGTGTGTGCTTTAATGACCACACGACAGAAGTGAAAACTTCAGAATTTCTAATTTTAAAATATAGGTATAGTTATATAATGTTTTAATTGCACCGAGTTTAAGTCCGGTCCTGTCGGGCGATTTAATTAAGATTTTAGCAGCACATTTTTAACTTTACTAAAAGGTTAAATTTCAATTTTGAAAGAATTCTGAGAATTTTTTCGTAATTTTTGGGCCCAAAAACATTTTTCAACCCCTAAAACCCACCCTTAAAATGGCCCGATTGGGCCCATTTTAAATAGGTTCTGTGCGGTGATGGATTCCAACGTGTGTACCAAATTTCGTTAAAATCGATTGAGTCTTTCGAGAGTATAAACATTTCCAAAAATGGTGGCAAATTGTTCAGGAGGCTATGAAACGTCGAGAAATTTTGGTCCGACCCCTAGGTCCCGCCATCCGACCGACGCCAATAGTGTATGTGCCATATTCTATGGCAAATACACTAATAAAACACTAGATTACTATTGAATTATTTTGGCACATCTTATAGCTGCATTAATATTGTGTTATAATAATTACTAGCGGTTCGGTCCGGCTTCGCCCGAATGCTATGCATTTATGATTTATTACCCCCGCCCCCCCCCCCCGCGAGAAACAGTTTTGACAAAATACCGTCATAGTTCAGCCATTTTGTACAAAATATTTACAAATTATACACACAAACCTTCCTCGTTTATCGCTCTTTCTATTAGTGAATACCGTTTCAAAATCCGTTGCGTGGTTTAGAAGAAGTAAGCGTGTTTCTCCGCTTACTTCTTCTAAACCACGCAACGGATTTTGAAACGGTTTTCACTAATAGAAAGAGCGATAAACGAGGAAGGTTTGTGTATATAATTTGGAAGACAGAGGCAGACAGCGACTTTGTTTTATACTATTTAGAGGTTAGAGAAGATAGATAACAATTTTCACATCTAGAATACCCAATCAATTATATGTAAGTTTTATTTCGATCGTGTGTGCCGCAACACATGCCCTTTTTATTATTCAGAGAGATTTTTGGTTTTTATCTACCTTCGAATTGCAACTCGTGTCCATGTCCCGGGCCGACGAGGCGAGGGTTGAACCGGTTGAACGTCATCCAGTTTCGGTGCAATTTTTTGGTCTTGATGACGTAGCGCCGGTAAATACGTCACTTTTATAGCCAGCTGTACAGCTGCAGCGGTAGCGGCTATTCTTATGCTAATTGTATACTGACTGTCATTCATTATTTTTCACGTCGGGTTTCATATTACCGGCCACCATTATATAATATTTTGTGTAGGTACATTGCTATTTCGGGTAACTCTTCGTATAACAGCACTTTGATCTGAAAACAAAAGATTTATTTATTAATTAAGTAATAAACAAGCCGTGAGGTTGGTCGTTTATTAGGACTAAAGTGCGACCCTTGAGATCCACACGACGAACTTCCCAGTTTGATAAATAATTTAATAATAATAATTAAATTAGATATTACACAGAAAAGTAATCATTTTAATCACTAAAACATAATTATTATTTATTTTTAACAATAATTTAAAAAAAAAACGGCTGAACCGATTTTTATAAAATTTATGTCGGATCAAAATGACGTTAACACGCCTCGATTGATATAATTTTTTATTCGCGAGATATTGTGCAAATCTACTTTTTTGGAGTCTATTTGGTTAAGAAAAAAGAACGGCTGAACCGATTTTGAAAAAATTTCTTTCATATCATATTTACGTTAATACGCGTCGATTGGCACCCTAACGTAGTCGATATCATTTTTCATTCTCAAGATTTCGTCTTAGAAAGAAATGGACACATACGTACACACACACACACATACACACACACAGACATCTTTCTAAAAATAGTGTAGTGACTAGTGACCTTGAAACATAAAAATTTGTTATACATTTTGATTTCGATTTTCGGACCCATTACAATAACTTCCAATGGGAAGTTAATAAAAGTTAAAACTGACCAAAATAAACAGACAAAATTATAATAATCTATACTTAAGTATATAATAAAAATCAATTGCTGTTCATTAGACTCGCTAAAACTCAAAAACGGCTTGACCGATTTGAATAATTTTTTTTTTTTTGGTTTGTTCGCTCTAATACCTACAGGGGTGGTTTAAAAAAATAAATAGGAAAAACCTAAAAAAACAGCTGAAAAATCGAAAAATTCAAAATTAGTAATTTTGTATGGGAATCGCCACTTCGGATTTTTGTATAAACTCAAGACCATAACTCTAATTTTTTTCAAGTGAGTAATGTATTCGAGCGAACGAGCGAAGCGAGTGAGTAGTGCAGTATTAATAAAATTCGAGCGAACGAGCGTAGCGGGTGATTTTTATTTACTTATTGTAAATTATAGACGCGTCGACAACTTAGGTCATTAGCGTCCTGAGCGGATGAGAAATGTATTAATAATATTCGGATGAACGAGCGAAGCGAGTGAGTAATGTATTAATAATATTCAATCGAACGAGCGAAGCGAAATGAGTGAAGTGCAGACCCCTTTTGACTTCTCGAGGGGTTAACCGATTTGAATAGTTTTGACGCCGTTGTATTCAGGAAAAATTGAACCCACCTGATTTTCTTTACTATACTTTGAAATACATAATATTGCGGCTTTTCGTTTGTACACACAAGTTCTAACGGTAATTAAATACTATTTTTTCTGGATCTAAGTATAATTTTATGCTTTGCAGTAATTTCACACCAAATTATAAATCACACATAAAATAGCATAAAATGCGTTTAATTTAACATTAAATTATGCTTTATTATGAAATTAAAATTTATTAACGTGCAATTTGTATTTCAAAGTACGCGAAGTGATAGTCCAAGCTCTGACCGTACAAAAGTCTACCTCATAACACTACTAAAATTTTATTAGGTAGTAAATTTAACAGATACCTAATATGATGAAAAACTAATTCAATTATTTTAACATTGGAAATGTTTATGTTCGTAGATGGGGGCAGAGTTACGAGTTTTCGTTCAAGGCCAAAAGACAACGGTGTCGCGATCAAGTGAAGAGCAATCATGCAAAATTGAACAAGTGCAATTTTTTCGAAATGTGTTTTATATCATGTCTAGTTAATTGAGAGGTATTTGCGACGATCTGCGGTGTTATTTTTGAGCAAATGTTAATAAATACTGTAGAAAAATCCATTTAAAAGTTAAGTAATCAAGCAAAAGTGCAGAACGCGTATATAACAGAAGAATAATAGGGTTATTCCTGAGAAAACTAAACAGTGCATTGATAAATATTGTGTGTATAATAAACAGTTAATTTTGTTTCATATATGCTGTTATCATTTCCAATGTCCTCGATGGTTGCAAGGATTGCGAAATCTGTGAATTTTTTTTAATAATTTTTTGTTGTCAGTATCTCGAATACGGATCAACACTACTATAGATTATAAAAAAGTATCAACTATTTACAATTATCATTGTCTGCCATGCAAATTTTTTTTGCATACCTGGCAGACCTCATATTGAACACTTATCCATTTGGAAGTCTGCCAGGTATGCAAAACACACACACACACAGACATCAGTCAGAAAATGATCTTAAACGCTTGCTAGGGTCTCAAAACGTGAAGATCTGTTAAAATCTCGAAATATTTTTTTCGGACTAAATCCATTACTTCCCTACCATAGTAGAGGTGGGAAATAAAAATGGAATTACTCTAACACCGATTTGACGTTTTGCATCATAGGTAGTATCTGTTAAATTCAATAATAAAATTTTAGTAGAATTATGGGGTAGACTTTCGTATGGCCAGAGCTTGGACTATAACAACTATGATTAATTATTACTTTGTTGTTCAGTCGAAAGCAGGTTTTATTTAATGAAATATGCGATTAAACAGGGAATATTATTCAACAACCTCACCAATAATTATTGCCAATCAATAATTTCCTGTGCTTTATGAATGGTATATAATTTAGATACTTTTTATCAATGAAAAAAATACACCGCGCTCAATTAACCTTATTTCTACTGCACGGTATAAGAAAACGCGATTATAGGGATTTGCACAGAATCGATTTTTTCTCGGTTTTGTCTCGACGAAGAAAGACGAGACCGATAGAAAACTTAAAGTCTCCAGTACACTTTCGCCGAGCTCGTTCGCAGGAGATCTCGCCGAAATTGTATTTTAAAGACCACCAACAGCTAAGGTTATTTGGGCCTAGCCCCAATTCATATTTTCAATTAATTATTTTTTTTTAATAATGAATTGAAAATCCAATTGATACTTTTACCAGCTCTCGGACTAGAACCCGGGAACTGGGGACTTGTAATAGAGGAACCGTAGCAACGCCATGTAAACAACAGCATTACTACATGCTCGGTTATTCTCAAGCCCGATGATGTTAGACGCTCTATAAGTACAGTACAAAAGTACGGCTGGAGTCAGTATTGTAGTAAAATAAAAAACATTAATTTATTTAAATTAATTGATTATTCAATTCTAATTATTATTTGCCAGCATTCATGCCACACAATCTGTGAAAATTTCAACTATAGCTACCTTTGACCGTTTGTGAGATAGAACCTTGTGACAGACGAACAGACGGACAGACATCGTAGACTCAGTAAGAGGGTTCCGTTTGGAGGTACGGAACCCTAAAAATGAGTGTTGAATCATTGCTATAGGTACATAACTAACCGTGGTCGAAAATCCGCAATGTTTTGAACTGAGTTATTTTACCTACAATTATTTATTTTTAACTATGTTTCTTGTACACGCATTGAAATCTTCGTTTGATTTTACTTTGTTTGGATCTAATTGTTGAACACAAAAATATATAACAGTGAATTTTAGCAATAATCAACTGAGTCTGTGAAATCCAAAATATATTCCAGTTTCAGCTGCGACCTTGAAATGTTCAATTTTTTTTGTCATACCCACTATATAATAGCTACTTTGCATGCGTGTATGTATGCATGAAATAGGTCAGCTAATAGACAGTTGTGTTGAAAGTGTTTTCAAAACACACTAGTGTGGTAAGTAAACAGTTTCCATAGAGATTTATTTTTATTTACTGTGCGTGCGAACTGCGACAGCTACTCGCATGGTCAACTAAAAAAGTGAAGTTGGCGGCGCAAAATTTTTTGAAAATACTGAAAATGAAGTGAAAAGTGACTATTTTATAGTGGGTATGGCCACAAATACCATACTTATAATTATATCTCGTGGGTAATGATATTATGACTTGTGTGACTGTCAATAACTCGCTAAATCGCTCGTTTTAACATACTGTCACTACTCGTCAATACTATCTCATTACGACAGTAGAAACTAGAAATACAATCTACTATTATTTAATTTATATTTTGCAATCGTTTGTTTTTTTAAAGACCACGAACAGCTAAGGTTATTAATTGGGCCTAGCATCAATTCATATTTTCAATTCATTATTATTTTTTTAATAATAAATTGAAAATCCAATTGACACTTTTACCAGCTCTCGGGCTAGAACCCGGGAACTGGGGACTTGTAATAGAGGAACCGTAGCAACGCCATGTAAACAACAGCATTGCTAAACGCTCGGCCATTCTCAAGCCCAATATTTTGCAATCAATATTATATGTAAGATCCGACGGCAAAGATTACCTACATTTGTTACACTTCTGTAAGAATCATTGTTATACTAAAATATATAAATTGTAATTTCAAAATATAGATCCTTCAAAAAAGTCACTAAAAAGAGGAAAATAAATTTTGAGGTCGATGCCAATTTAAGAAAAGTAGATAAGTACCTATATAAACAGTTTTAGTAGGTAATTGAATTGGTTCGACCTCAAAATTTTATTATTTTCCTCTTTTTAGTAGCTTTTTTTAAAGAGGTTCTATTTTTTTATAAATTTGTTGTTTATATCTTACTTTTTAGTGGCTTTGCAGTTTGCACGTTATTAAGCAACTTATTTCTTGATATTTGATTAGTAAATTAAAAAAAACTACTGAACCGATTTAAGTAAAATGTATGTGGAACCACCCTGAAGGTTTGTCTTATTGAATAAAAAAAATTAATCAAATTAAGTCAACTTGAGAACCCTTACTTTTTTGAAGTCGGTTAAAAATAAAAACCAACCATATCTTTGAAACGGTATATTTTAGGATACCCGTCTATTAGGACTTTTCGACTTATTTTGGTCTCTATACCGTATGTCCTACAAATATTATATCTACATTAGTTTTTAACAACCTGTATACACGGTGTCCAAGATAAGCGTGAAATGCATCGGGATTTCCTAAACGGTGAGAGACAGAGATTTGGTTGAATGAGAGAAAATGTGCAGAGATTTGAAATCTTCATAAAAAAGTGCCTCAATAAAGTGAACATATTCGGATAAATATTTTTAGTGTATTTGCCATATGGCACATACACTATTGGCGTCGGTCGGATGGCGGGACCTAGGGGTCGGACCAAAATTTCTCGACGTTTCATAGCCTCCTGAACAATTTGGCACCATTTTTGGAAATGTTTATATAATATATATATATGTGTGTGTTCGCGGCATAACTCTCGAAAGACTTAATTGATTTGAACGAAATTTGGTACACACGTTGGAATCCATCACCGCACGGAACCTATTTAAAATGGGCATTATCGGACCATTTTAAGGGTAGTTTTTAGGGGTTGAAAAAAATTTTTGGGCTCGAAAATACCGAAAAAAATTTCAGAATTGTTCCAAAATTGAAATTTAACCTTTTAGTAAAGATCAAAATGTGTTGCTAAAATTTTAATAAAATCGGCTTGACAGGACCGGACTTACAAATTTTATGAAAACACTATAGTTTGCGGATAGTGATTTTACTGAAGAGTGTATTTAATTTGGTACAGAGGTTGCATTGATAATAATATTGAAATTAACAAAAAAAATATTATTTTAAGGGATGTATTAAGGGGTTAAATTTTTTATTTTGTCCAAAAACAAACCTAAGTTCACGTATTAAAGCCACAAGGCCTGTATTAGCAAATACACTATATTGTCGGCAGGGTTTGGCACTGCGACCCGAGTTTTTTTTTAATTTAAACTTAATCACAGTTCCTTAATCATTATTTTGTAATTAAAAGCTGCATATTAGTAATTTGCAAACATACGTGTCAGGTAGAGTTTTTAATTATGAACAAATTTTGTATTTGTTTTTTTTTCACCAAAATATACAGGGAAGCAGGAAAATTCATAAACATGATTTTACATGTAAAATCTCTAATACTCGCAAATCAAATCAGCACCCGGTATAAATTGGTAATATACCTATTTTTTTTTGAGAAATAAATAATTTGAATTTCTATTTGAATTGACATATAAAAATAGCGTGAATTATTTTTTTATGGAAATAGTAAAGATTCTTATCTAAAGTGAAAAATTTATATATTTCAGTAACAACAAATCAATTCGAAAATGCTATTATAATATTACGTAAGCATATCGAATGTTTACAAAACTTTCTGTAATAGAAAAATATCAAACAGGTGATCGTATCTACAAATCCGATAACTTTTGAAATATTTCTTGCGTCAACTTAGATACACAATATATGTAAAGCTTTTTATGAAACCTAGGCAGACGACAGTGTGGTCAAGTGGTTTGCGTCGCGACCTCTGGATCAGACTGGGTTCGAATCCCGCCTCCGCTAATGGATGTTTTGTAATGTCATTTAGTTTTAAGGAAGTTGTTATTTAATGTAATCAAGACGCTATAATGGCCTAAGTTGTCGACGCGTCAATAAATTACAATAAATGAGTAAATAAATGAAACCTAGGGAGAATCGCTACAATTTTGTGAAAAATAAAGATATATAGATAGCGACATTTGAGGTGTCCTTTTAAAGCAAAAGAAGTCCCGTTCAATTGTTATTTTTAACCGACTTCAAAAAAAGGAGGTTTCTCAATTCGACCGTATATATTTTTTATGTTTTATGTGTGTTCGCGGATAACTTCGTCGTTTATGAACCGATTTTGAAATTTTTTTTTTTAATTGAAAGGATATACTTTTAGATTGATCCCATAGAAATTTCATCAAAATCGGTTCAGTAGTTCGGCTGATTTTAATAAAAGTAAGTAACGGCGTATGATTCTTTAAGGTAAATGTTACTTTTTGACACTAAAAAGTAAAAAATAAAAAACTTTTTAACAAAAAGAAACCTCCTTTAAAAGGCGCTAAAAAGAGGAAAATCATGAAATTTTGAGGTCTGTGCCAATTAAAATATGAAGTCGGTTAAAAAGTATAGTATAGTGATTAATATCTTCTTTTTAACCAACTTCATATTTTAATTGGCACAGATCTCAAAATTTCATTATTTTCCTCTTTTTAGTGCCTTTTTGAAGGAGGTTTTTTTTTGTTAAAAAGTTTTTTATTTAGTATACAATTTTAAAAAACATCCAAAAAAAAATTATAAGCACATTGAAATAATATTTTTGTAGTCCTACGGAAAATACTGCGGCACCATCAGAGCTGAACCCAGAGTCCCAGAATAA
Organism: Mongoloraphidia duomilia; assembly: GCA_039654895.1. Lineage (NCBI taxonomy): Eukaryota > Metazoa > Arthropoda > Insecta > Raphidioptera > Raphidiidae > Mongoloraphidia > Mongoloraphidia duomilia. The sequence goes on from CM077524.1 coordinate 56,359, forward strand.
TGTCCTATATAGTTCCAGATTGATTTTCTGGTAACTAGTTTTTGCCATACCCACTATAAAATAGCTACTTTACATGCGTGGAATGGGTCAGTTATAACAGGCAGTTGTGTTGAAAGTCGCCCGCTATTACCTATACTCACGGCCTGCTATAAATGTGAAGTTGGCGACGCAAATGAGCTGTCAAAATTTTTTGAAAATATTGAAAATGATCTGAAAAGTAGCTATTTTGTAGTGGGTATGGCGAAAAATACCATGTAAACCTATCTCGTGCGTAATGATATTATGACTCGTGTGACTGTTAAAACTCGCTGAATCGCTCGTTTAACATACTGTCACTATAACTCGTCAGTAATATACCTCATTACGACACTAGATATACATTCTACTATTTCATCACATTTACGAAAATTCCGGACACATCAGAATTCTTTCGCATTTTGGACAAAGTGTTAGAATTCCGGACATGTCCGGAAAAATCCGGACGGTTGACAACTTTAGTCACCCGATTTTTTTTTGGTAGGTAACTAATTTTAAATCTGAATAATTAAAAATTAAAATACCTTGCATATAAGCCAATCAAATCCATTCCTCAAAGTAGATAAACCGTAATTAATTTTATATTTGATTTTATTTAATTAGTGTTAAAACTGCACAACAAATTAAAATCAGTTATGTTCTCAATTAAATTTTATAATTAATTAATCAACACCTTAAACTAATTATGCGTGACACCTTATTGATTAATTATTATAGTTTTTAAAACATAAAAACGAGATTCTGTCTCATTTTTTGTATCACTTTTTAACTAACAGTTTACCAATAATTTAATTGATAAACAGAAATCCACTCATTAAAAAATAGTAACAACACTTTCAATTGTCTCACTTTTTTTCAACTTTTTCAATTTTTTCAATATTTACATCCTAAGTATTTTTTTTTATTTTTAACAATCACAGTTACCTACTTTATTTATTTGCGGTAATAAACGCACTATTGTACTGTCTTATTTGCTTAACAAAACAAAACACCACAACCGCCGCGCGTCTGTTTCCGTTTGTTTTTTGTTTTGGTTATATTATTGTTGCGCTTTTGTTTATGTCCGTTAGAGGCACGCTAGATGCAGCATCAACGGCGAATGTACTGCTGCAACACACAAGGTCCAATTAAGACGACAAACTTACTACTATACCTTCAGCGTGCTTAAAACCATCGACTTAAAGCGTGGACTGCGCATTACGTATCAGTAAAATGTCTAATGTGTGGGCGCAGCGTCGTAGCTAGGGTCTAGCAACCGGGAGTCGGGACCCGCGCCAGAGACGCTAATCCCGAATGGGCGCAATCAGCGATTCGAATATGATTCTTTTCAAGCAAAAATCTGAAATTTATTTTGTCCATTTACGGCTAAGAAATATTTAAAATCTAAGAATCTTGCCAGGGGCGCTGTGCGTGGGCGAAATGAAATAAAGTCTAACCTAAGACCAGTTTTTTCGAACTTCGGTTTTTTTTGACTGATTGATAATATTAAATCAACTCGTGTCGAGCGTCTATAATCTACAATTCAATTCAATTCTTGCCATTTTGTCCTGAGCATTCCAAAAAATCAGTTTTTTTCTCTTGTGCAGTTCTTTCAGCTTCAGTACGTCCTGTAGGTTCACTTGACGTAACCCCAGAACTTCAACTCGAAGACACCATATTTGTCGTTGGTTAACATTTCCAATCTGGTTGACTTTACGGTACTCATCTGAACCAATTTTTTTTGTTTATTTGTAAAATAAATTTTATTTTCTCAACTTCAAAAACTAATCACGTGTCAATCACTCTTAATATTTACTTTAAAACTTGTCTGGTCCCATAACCTGTTTGAGATTAGTGATGCGAAAGTACGCAGTATAATAAGTAACAGATTGCCGACAATAGTTTTGCACAAAATTTGAATAAATTTCAATCAATATAAAACAGCATATTGTAAGTTACAGAATTTTATATCGAAAACTAGCGGACCCGGTCCGGCTTCGCTCGGATGGTATGAAATTATGATTTAATAGCGGTCACCCATTACTCCGCTCACGTATATTTAGTATAGCTGACCCGGCAAACGTTGTTTAGCCATATACGTTATTTCCAGGAATAATTACATTACTCACTCGCTTCGCTCGTTCGTTTGAATTTTATTGATATACTACTCACTCGCTTCGCTCGTTCGCTTGAATATAATAAATACACTACTCACTCGCTTCGCTCGTTCGCTTGAATATAATAAATACACTACTCACTCGCTTCGCTCGTTCGCTTGAATATTATAAATACACTACTCACTCGCTTCGCTCGTTCGCTTGAATATTATAATTACATTACTCACTCGCTTCGTTCGTTCGCTTGAATATTATAATTACATTACTCACTCGCTTCGCTCGTTCGTTTGAATTTTATTAATACACTACTCACTCGCTTCGCTCTTTCGCTTGAATATTGTAAATACACTATTCACTCGCTTCGCTCGTTCGCCATATATGTATTTTTTAAAGCTTAATATAAAAATCGCGATTAAAAATCAGGGGTTGATCGTATAAGGGTGAAAATTTAGAGTTGTATGTATTTTTCAATGCTGAATCATGAAAAAATTAAAACAAAAAATTTTGTCCAAAAAATAAAAAAAAAAAATTTGGGGTGGACCACCCTTAACATTTAGGGGGATGAAAAATAGATGTTGTCCGTGTCTCCACCCTACCCGATAAGCACACAAAATTTCATCAAAATCGGTCCAGCCGTTTCGGAGGAGTTCAGTAACGTACACCGTGACAAAAATAGGGGTTGATCGTAGAGGGGTGAAAATTTAGGCTTGTATGTATTTGTGTATGCTGTATCATAAAAAATTAAAAACAAAAAATTTTGTCTAAAAACTTAAAAAAAAAAATTTTGGGGTGGACCACCCTTAACATTTAGGGGGATGAAAAATAGATGTTGTCCGTGTCTCCACCTTACCCGATAAGCACACAAAATTTCATCAAAATCGGTCCAGCCGTTTCGGAGGAGTTCAATAACATACACCGTGACATGAGAATTTTTTATATTAGACAGGGGTTGATCGTATAAGGGTGAAAATTTAGAGTTGTATGTATTTTTCAATGCTGAATCATGAAAAAATTAAAACAAAAAATTTTGTCCAAAAAATAAAAAAAAAAATTTGGGGTGGACCACCCTTAACATTTAGGGGGATGAAAAATAGACGTTGTCCGATTCTCCACCCTACCCGATAAGCACACAAAATTTCATCAAAATCGGTCCAGCCGTTTCGGAGGAATTCAATAACGTACACCGTGACACGAGAATTTTATATACAGGGTGAGTTCGACCACCCGTATCAGTCGTTTTTTTCAAAAACGGTTAGTCGTAGAGAGTTGTGTCAAAAATTTGTATTATAAAAGCCCTAATAAAGAATCGGATGCTGATAATTTTTTTTTCCGGGAAGGTCGGCTTCCTTATTAGTTTGCTCCAGAATGTCCAGAACTCCGAAATTATAAATGTAACGATAGGTCGAAAGTGGTATTGTTGAAAAGCTCGTTAAAAAATAAGCAAGTTTTGTAGGAAAAATTATTTAATTACTGCCACCCCTGTTAAGTAACAATCGTTTGAAATTATTAAATCAAAATTTCATAATAACGATCGAAGTCGGCATTAAAAATCTAGCAACCTTAGACATTGTCACAAGTGTTCAAACTGTCTTCCATTTAGTCTTTAATACATACTACTGAGCTCTTCTGGTTATACTGTGAGTGTACTTCTTCAGTATTTAATGATCGATAGATAGGTAACTAGATTTTAAATGCGGACTTTTAAAAAGTTCGTTATTATGACATTTTAATTTAGTAATTTCAAACAAATATTCCTTAACAGGGGTGACAGTAATAAAAAAAATTTTCCTACAAAACTTGCTGATTTTTTAAAGATCTTTTCAACAATACCACTTTCGACCTATCGTTACATTTATAATTCCGGAGTTCTGGACATTCTGGAGCAAACTAATAGGGAAGCCGACCTTCCCGGAAAAAAAAATTATCACCATTCGATTCTTTATTAGGGCTTTTATAATACAAATTTTTGACACAACTCTCTACGACTAACCGTTTTCGAAAAAAACGACTGATACGGGTGGTCGAACTCACCCTGTATATGATGAAAAAATGTTTCATAATGTCATAAAGATTGAAAGTACAAAAGTAATTGACAATGTTATGTACTCTTTGTATGGAACGACTGCAATAATATATTACTTACTTACTTATTACGTAAGTAACTATAAAATTGATGAATGGACGAATTGAAATGATATCTCCAACAGTATTTAATCTCGCCAAAGAAGTAGAACTTCTAACGCGCGTACATAAGTACAGGGACCCATTTTTTTCCACTGTATATTGTGTTTTTAAAGATCACCAACAGTTAAGGTTATCTGGGCCTAGCACCAATATTCATATATTTTCAATTATCATTATTTTTTTTAATAATAAATTGAAAAATCCAATTGACACTTTTACCAGACCTCGGGTTAGAACCCGGGAACTGGGGACTTGTAACAGAGGAACTATAGCAACGCCATGTAAACAACAGCATTGCTACACGCTCGGCTATTCTCAAGCCCTCTATCGTATATTCAAACTAATATTATGCTAAGGTGTGTTTGTCTGTCTGTCTGTTTGTTATCTCTTCACGGCTTAGCCATTGAACGGATTTCGACGAAAATTGGCAAAGAGATTCCTTGAAGCCCGACAAAGAACACAGACTACTTTTTATCCCGGAAAACTGTTCCCGAAGGAGAGCATTCAAGCTATGCAACGACACTATCCACACCAGGTACTTATGCGGTGTTGGAAATACAGGAGGTCGCATAGAAATATCATAGACAGAATAGAGAAGCCACCCAAAAAAGTGATTTTTGTTTTATAGGATAGGGTATACCTCGAAGTTGGTCCCATATAAATTTTACTTAAATCGGTTCAGTAGTTCGGCTGAATTTAATAAAAGTGAGTAACGGTGTCTGATTCCTTTAAGGTAAATCTCACTTTTTGACACATCACACAGCGTAAGAAGTCGGTTAATAAACTAATATCTGGGTGCCGAGCTTTGCTCGGATGAGTTCAAAAAAATAGTACTTGTATGCTGTGAGATATTATTTTCTCAGAATATTATTCCGAAACGAATTTATTTCTGAAACATAATTTAAATAATTGTTTCTGTTAAATATTTTAAATACCTATGTGTATTCTTAAGCGTAAAAACTAAGTATCAACTTGAATTAAGCATTTTTTCCTGTAAATATTACTTAGGTCGCCATTTTCAAATCTACCGCCGTTATTGTTTTGTTGACTGAAGAACTCGCAAAAACCGATTTTCATAGATCTTGTAAAAATGTTCGAATCAGATGAAATTCTGCTTGCCCGTTGCCGTTTCAATAATCCGTTTTTAAACATTGATGCCAAATATCAACTTTATCGAAGTACTTTTTCTCTGTGATATCATCTTAGCAACTTCCAGTAAATTTCAAATATTTTTTTTGCATAGAAGGTACCTACTGAAAAACTCACAAAAATCGATTTTCGAAGAAATAGAATTCATATTATATCTTTTAATAACAAACGTCAGACTATAAACCTGCAGCGCAAAACATTTTTACATGCATCTTCACCATAGTTTTTAAAAATCGATGTGTTTTGATATACTGCATGCCTGCGTCGCTAGAAGTGCGGCCCTTCGGGCCGCCGTGCAAATTTTTAAACAAAACTTTTTTGTATGTATCTTAACAATAGTTTTCAAAAATCGATGTGTTTTTACACAGACTCGCGGTGCCAGAAGTTTGTCATTGTTTACATATTGTGCAAGACACTTCTTATATTAGTGTTCATTTACAGTTTTAACCCTTGTGATATATTATACAAAATCTATGTAGAAATACGCTTCGAATCGATCTGACAATTGACCGAGTTATAAATAAAAAAACCCTTTTTTTTAATTGCTCCCCTCTGGGACCAAGATTTCTACCTAGATCGATTTCTCGCCCCGAAAAATCCCCATTCTGTAAATTTCATCAAAATCGTTATTCGTTTTTGAGAAAAAAAAGTCTAGGTAAGATTATACGTCATACTATATTTAACGTACATAATATACATATTTTATATAGGTAATATAAAAATAACATACTTAGGTACCTATTTATTTAAATATTAGTTAAAACTACTTACATAATTATGTTTAGTTTTTATTTCTGTTATTTTTTACTATACAAATAGTTCACGGATTATTTTAATAAGTTAAAAATTCTGTCAGATAATTTTGACATATAAATAATGAAAGTAGTTTGTTTTCTCCAAAGCCTACTCACGATATTACAATGTTTTGACAGGTCAAAAAACCGTTTTTAAAAATGATAAAATCGATAGGAAAACGAATTTTTCCAGGGATGAGACCTAGCTAAATCGATTTTTTGCCCCCCGAAACCCCTTTTTGGTAAATTTGATCAAAATCGTTAGAGCCGTTTTCGAGAAAATATTTATATAGATACATAGAAACATAGATAGGTAGGTATATACAAGATTTACTCGTTTAATAATATAGGGGGATACGTATTGTAAAGCCACTAAAAAGTAAAAAATAAAGAACATTTTAACAAAAAAAAAAACTCCTTCAAAAAAAGCCACTAAAAAGAGGAAAATAATAAAACTTTGAGATCTGCGCCAATTTAATAAAATATGAAGTCGGTTAAAAAGACGACATTAATCACTATACTATACTTTTTAACCGACTTCATATTTTATTGGCACGGACCAAAGAGTTATTATTTTTCTCTTTTTAGTGGCTTTTTTGAAGGAGGTCAGTGACCTGTGAGCCGCCAAGGAGGACACTTCGACCGCTGCCAGATCGCCTTTGAGAATGTCTACCGCAGTTGTAGAAATACCACCGGACCACGGCCTACAAGCCCGGAAACCATGAATACTTGGAAGTTTTTTTTGTTAAAAAGTTTTTATTGTGAACACTTTTCGATAGCTTACGCGCAGTCAATCCACTAAGTCAATTGATCAAAACGATACTTACGTATGCATGTATTATGTGAATAGTTTTAATCAGTAATATTCCGCGGTTCTCTCAACTCGCGGCCACGCGGCCACTCGTGGGTTTTCATTCAGGGCGGAGTTTCGTGCACCAGCTGTGTTATTGTTGTAATACGTTATCCGTCAAATTCGTCACACTCACTCTGCAAAGCGTTCGCTCGCTCACTTTACATAAATTTTACATCGCAGTCGCACACTCGTATATTGACAGTTGACAGTCGACACCTCAAAACAAAATATGTCGCACTCGCGGAACTCAAAGCCAAATCAATTCTGACACCTTTTTTAATGTAGAACTACTATAGTGTTGCCGTCTAGATCTAGACTTTCCAGACTCTTGTCTTGTCTTGTCCAGATTTTCAAGGCAAGACTTGCAAAAGTCTTGTCTAGAAATTTTCAAGACAAGACAAGACTTGCCTTATCTAGATCAAGACTCTTGCCAAAACTCTAGACAATTTTCAAGAGTCTAGATAAACTAAGTAGTAGCAAGGTTTACTTTACTACTAATCTAGACTCTTGAAAATAATCTAGAGTCTTGATATTAGACAAGACAAGAGTTTGTTAATCTAGACTTAGACTTAGTGAAATCTTGATATTTCAAGACAAGACAAGACTTTGAAAGTCTTGTCTTGAAAATCTGGACAAGACAAGGTCTAGAATGTCTAGATAGAAGTGAAAACTTCAGATTATCTAATTTTTGGTGTCATCTATTATAGCGCATTTATGAACTAAAAATAATTTATTACTAAAATACTAAAATTGTATTTTTAATTAATTCCACCTTGGTTTCAAAAAAAATTATATTTATTGTCAAACAAAGAATATATAACAAAAATTAAAAAATATATAAATAAATAAATATCATGTAGAATTTAGAAAAAAAACCGCCAAAAATTCTACGCTGCCATCAGGTCTCCAACCGAGTTCCCTATGCATACAACGCGAATACGCTACTAACTGAGCTATTGATAGAACTGCCTAGCTTGCCGTTTTTATGTCACTGTTTTTAACTACCCAGGAAAAGAGTGCTTAACAAGCCTAAGAAAATTTTCACTTCAAAAATTTACAGGGGTTGAGAGAGCGTAAATTAAAGTAAAAACATTGCGTTTAATACTGAATACAATAATTTATCTGCGCTCCTCAACCCCTGTAATTTTTTTTCCAAAATTCCTTTACGAAAAGTCTTTATAATTAATGTTAAGTAGAAATATCATATTTTCGAAAAAAAATTGTCTGTCTGTCTGTTTGACTGCTGTCGGTTTGTATATTTGGTTGCTTATAACCAGAGAAAACTACTGCATTAATTTCGATAAAATTATTATTAATCGTTAACTTAAAGTTCAACTTAAAATTAAAGATACAAATCATTATGTTAGGCCATCGGGAAGCAGCATAGCAATGTAAAATCGAGGGGGAGGAAGCTGCGGGTACTTAAATAAGTAAAACTATGAATCGTAGACAAAAAATGTTTATACAAAAGTTGTAGAGAATTGTGTCCTCTATAAGATAGATAATAACGATTTTTTACTAAAAATGGAACGGAATCGATAAATTCACAAAAAACCGTTTTTCGTGAACCTGTAATTCGAATATCTGGCAACGCCAGCACGATATCGATGGGGACTTTTTACACGTTTTTTAAAACACCATAACAAAGGTATGTACAACAATTCAACTAAGTGGGAATTATTTCGCAGTGGAAATCTAAAATAATTGGGCTATAGGTATACTAGATTGTACAAAAAAACAATACAGCGTTACTGAATCTCTGATGATGCTATAAAAAAATGCGGGACGATCCCATTACATCTTGCTTCCTTAAATAGTACCTAATTTTAAAAACACCTTTATATATATATTTACTAGCGGACCCGTCCCGGCTTCGCTCGGGTGGTATGAAATTATGATTTAATAGCGGTCACCCATTACTCCGCTCACGTATATTTAATATAGCTGATCCGGCAAACGTTGTTAATAATTTCTAGGAATAATTACATTACTCACTCGCTTCGCTAGTTCGTTTGAATTTTATTAATACACTACTCACTCGCTTCGCTCGTTCGCTTGAATATTATAAATACACTACTCACTCGCTTCGCTCGTTCGCTTGAATATTATAATTACATTACTCACTCGCTTCGCTCGTTCGTTTGAATTTTATTAATACACTACTCACTCGCTTCGCTCGTTCGCTTGAATATTATAAATACACTACTCACTCGCTTCGCTCGTTCGCTTGAATATTATAATTACATTACTCACTCGCTTCGCTCGTTCGTTTGAATTTTATTAATACACTACTCACTCGCTTCGCTCGTTCGCCATATATGAATTTTTTAAAGCTTAATATAAAAATCGCGATTAAAAATCAGGGGTTGATCGTATAAGGGTGAAAATTTAGACTTGTATGTATTTTTCAATGCTGAATCATGAAAAAATTAAAACAAAAAATTTTGTCAAAAAAATAAAAAAAAATTTTTTGGGGTGGACCACCCTTAACATTTAGGGGGATGAAAAATAGATGTTGTCCGATTCTCCACCCTACCCGATAAGCACACAAAATTTCATCAAAATCGGTCCAGCCGTTTCGGAGGAGTTCAATAACGTACACCGCGACACGAGAATTTTATATATAAGATTATATATACTTATTTAAGTTTAAAATGTAACAGTTTACCAAGTAGCTTATACATATAAAGGTGTTTTTAAAATTAGGTACTATTTAAGGAAGCAAGATGTAATAGGATCGTCCTGCATTTTTTTCTCTATATACTTAACTAGCGGCCCGTCCCGGCTACGCCCGGGTGGTATAAAATTATGATTTAATAGCGGTTTTTAAGACCTACAATTTGTTTGTACATTGTTTTGATGTATCTCCAAAGATTTGGCCAGCGTTAGCCATGTAAACGTACGAAAATAGTTATTTTTTGACAAAACACCGTCATAGTTGAGCCACTTTGTAGAAAATATTTACAAATTATATACACAAACCTTCCTCGTTTATCGCTCTTTCTATTAGTGAAAAGCGTTTCAAAATCCGTTGCGTGGTGTAGAAGAAGTAAGCGGAGAAGCAGACAGAGGCAGACAGCGATTTTGTTTTATACTATTTAGATTAGAAGAAGAAGAAGATTAAATTAGATAATAGTGTATCTGCAAATTCGGAGTGTTTAAAAAATGTATAAATTTAAGTTATTTTTAAATTTTAATTAATTAGTGTAGCCGGTAAAAACGATTCCAAAACAAAATATTGGCACTCAATTAAGTTCGGATTTGTGAAAAATGTTTTTAAAATCAAATTTTATAACCATTTTCTTAATTGATTGAAGAAATTCAAGTGTGATAAAAATCTCAGCGGGGTTCAAAATAGAATCAATATAATATTAATTAATTGACATAGTTTATAAAAGCTAAACGTTATCTTAGAAGAAGATTATAATATATTCAAATAGAAAACTGTAAAAATATCTTTCCACTCAATTAGGTTTACGTTTATGCATTAGTCGAAGGCAAATAAAATAATAAACAGACAAATTTATGTTCTGGAAAGTTAACTTCTTGCAACAGTATCTTCGTTTTTATAAAATGGCACCTATCTTATAATAAAAATCGACTTCCAAATAAGGCAAACGCCTATAACCATTAAAATATGCTACAGTAGAATCACAATCTATTCAATAATGATAATCTAGCATTATATTGTAGCAAACCCCAAGATGTTACGCCACTGCCTCCAATAGAAACGACGAGAAAGAAAGGTCACAGTAGTAAAGCGTGGAATGGTATCGAAGATACGAGTACCTGCCGGGATGTTCTAGAGAACGGAAGAACGTACTAGGTTAATGGGCTGCGCGACCTATATAAGCGAAGTACGAGTGGATCAGAGGATCAGTCGACGGTGTCACGCAATCGGATCAGTGAATGGTGAGTCGTGCCATCAAGCGGATCAGTGATATAAATATTGATCAGTCAACGGGAATCAGTCAGTATAGATTGTACTGTGACAGTGTTGAGCAGCGAAATAAATCTGATATAAATACCGTGATATAAATTCACCTCATAAAATAAATATTTGTGTAGTCAAATTGTATATAGTTAATTGTATATAGTTAAGTGTTATTTAAGTGGCTCGTTTAGTTCAATAATTACCGTTTAAGTTTTTTTTATTGTTAGAATTGACTTTTCGTTGTTGCATTTATTGTTATTGTATTTTTAATTATTGTAAATAAATATTTATTCCGCCAACTCAGAAAACAGTTTTGTAACAATATTTTTATACAGCTTGGAAATCTACGACTTAGCCCAGGAAATTAAGTCAAAAAAGATGCTTGGTGTCTGGGGTAAAACAACACTGCTAACTTCCCATTGGGTGCCCTTAGAGATTATAGAGACCATACTCTACCGTAGAGAAACTATTTGCAATACAGGTTAACGTGTTTTTTTTTTGTTATTAAAAAAAAAACCGCCCATGAAATTTTTTTGCAAACCTTCTCAGGTGTTCATTATGCAATTATGCGTCGAATGAAATTGGTCCGGAGTCGATATCATTATTTGTTCTCGAGATATGCGAGCCGCAGAAAAGTTCACCAGCGTACGAATGAATGAATGAATGAATGAATGAACGAACGAACGTACGTACACGCACACACACAGACATCTCTCTAAAAAGAGTAGATTCGGACTCTAGGGACCTCAAAACGTACAGATATGTCCAAATTTTTCATTCGTAAAATCGGACCCTTTGCAACAACTTCCAATGGGAAGTTAAAAAGGACCATGACTCAGGGCCGTAGCTAGAGCTGAATTCAAGATAGGACACTGAAAGTTTAAAGTAGGGCTGAAGCAAAAGAATACAATTTTTTAATTGGATTGCCCACCCCATCTGGTGATATCAAATTACAAAAGCAAGAAAACGGTAAATGACAATTTAATACAACGAAAAAAGAAATACAGAGCTTGCCATGTTATCAAATTTCCGAAGAACTTCATTTAGTCCAACGAATTTAATCTTGTTTTTCCAAATGCCAGATAGATCAAGTCTGTCATTCTGTCGTGACAGTCTTTGCGGCTTGTTTATAATTCCTTAAAGTAGGGCACTGGATGTTTTAAGGTAGGGCATTGCCCCTTAATGCCCCCTTTTAGCTACGGCCCTGCCATGACTTCGAAAAAAATCCGACTAACACTTTTTGAAATTTTGGAGTAGTAAGAAGTGTGTTCAAGAAATCTGAAATCCCCGTACAAAGGGTTAAATGCTCTCTAACTATGTCGAAAAATTTAGAAAATCCGCAAGGGGCCACCTTACAGAAGCAATTTTTTTTAAAAAAGTAAGATCTTGGGAAAATTGCTTCTGTAGAGTGGCTCCTTGAAAATTTTCCAAATTTTTCGACACAGTTAGATAGCCCTTAACACTTGTATGGGGATTTCATATTTCTTGAACACCCTTCTTACTAGAGTACTTCGCATTCATTTCCAAAACTTGAAAAAGTGTTATAACACCGAATATTTTCAACAATAAGAAATTTAATTGAATATCTTGGACACCGTGTATACGTCGGGTAGGTCATAAACTAGTATAGCTCTACTAGTTCTGTACGTTTCACTAAATTACATCGTGAATGTTCCGCTCTACAGCAATGGTGCGCGGCGTGTCATCAGCGCCAACTCCGCGTGGCTCGCGATATCAAACCGACACAACTCTCGCTAGTGTCGCACGTGGGTGGACACGTTGTGTGAGGTGCTGCGCCCCCCGTGTCCCCCACAACGCGAGAACACCCCCCCTTCTCCCGCTTCCACGGCCAGCGCGTTTTTCTCGTCGCGGTCTCCACGCAAATTGACTTTAATTCCATCGTGCTGGCATTATTTCATTTCACTTCTTCTTCTTCTTGGTCGCGTATTTATGAATGACTTTATAGATGCTCCGTCCTGCTTCGAGCGGATGCACTCGTTTCGCTCGTTTAATCGAATCTATATATTTAAAACACAAGCCCTATTTCTCTAGACAATCCGCCAGCAATCCCTGCTCAACCGATTGACATAATTTTTTTTTTTAAACTGAGGCCTTTAGTCCACAGATGTTATCGCTATTTTTTTTTTTTTTGGTGAAATTTCTTTAAAAGGAGTGATTTCAAGCGATAATAGTAAAAATGACGAGGGGGCAGTGGGGTGAAGAGAAACGTAAACAGAGAAAATCCATCGGCGTTCACGATACATGAGTGTGAGAGAAATGCAAATATGTACGCATGTCGTGGATAGGCTATGCAAACAATAAACAATGAAACATCTTGACAGTTGTACATTTTAATTTTTAGAGCCCAGATTTTAATAGGGTTATATTGACAAAATTTCCAAAAGTATTTAAAATTAAACTATAAAGATGTATATGTACGTGCAAATTTTTTTTCTCTTTTAAATATAGTACTTAGTTTCTCAAATACCGACAAACTCATCGATTTTTTTCTGAAGATCATTCGTACGTAAGTATTACACTGAGATACGTTCTATAGCTTCTAAAAAACTACTATTTTACGTACACTTTAAAGTTATGTTTGAATCAAAAATATTTATCAAAAATTATATTAAAAACATATCGTTAAAAGCTAGGTTATGTGTTTTACTCACGCGTTCGTATACACAATGATATTGAGAAAACTTGAAATATATATTTCTTATTGTTTTCTTAATAAAGTGATTCATATTACATATAAAAAGGTTTGTGTTGGCAAACATTTTTTTTTGGCGATAGCCTTTACTAAACCATTGTTCTTTGAAGACAGTGTTAAGTCGTCGCAAAAAAGTTTTGCACGGGTACACTAGTTAATAATTAATTAACACGTTCATCACTTGCTTCGCTCGTTCGATCGAATTTATAATTAATTAATAAGTTACTCACTATTGCTTCGCTCATTTGTTCGAAAATATAATTAATTAGTGAAAGAATTTTTAGAATTGGTTCAGTATTTCCAGAGATTACCCCCTACATAGAAATAAACAAATTTTACCTCCTTACAATATTAGTATACTTAGATATTATGTAACAGGTATTAGGTATGTATAGATAAAAACCAATTTAATACCGACATTTTGTTCTGCAAATTAAAATATATGCTTAAAACAGTCGCCGTAACAACATAGTAAAATTTGAACCTTGAACTAATAATATAAATTTCGTCGGGTACATGACACGTTTAGGGTGATCTGCCACCCCTTTAATACTGACCAATCGATCTGTAAATATTATAATGGCATTATTGGGTCACCGACAAGCTATACAAAGAATTTCAGCCTTGAAGCAATAATAATTGTGACAATTTTTTTTTGTTACATGTTGGGGGCGGTCTGCATCCCTCCCATACCGCTATCTAGCAAAATCCCTTACACAGGACATTTTAATATGCCTTCCTCAACATCTTCACAAACAAAGGTTTCGAATAAATAACAGCAAAAAATTGTCACTAGCTCTCGGTTTATTAATAGGTATAGGTACAATGACTTTTTGAAATATTTTTCTCCTAAATTATGATGCGACCATATTGTTTTACCTAAACAAGTATAATATTTGTTGCATGACAATTTGAGCATACAAATGGTCGTTAAAAGATTCATAATATTGCATAAAATTGTTGTCACACAAGATGGACATCTGTGTTTTTTTTTCTATTAAACATTTTAATGTATGCAAAGCAACAGGTCCCTGACAAGCAGGTGTACATTATCAATATTGCACAAGATGGGGTATGTCCCATGGTTGCCAGATGTCCGGTACTCACCCGTTAAGTACGGTATTAAGGCCCAATTCCACTGATGCAACATGTAGCGTGCGGCAATGACGCATGCCACAAGATTCTTTTAATCGAAGGAACAGAGAGCGACATAACGCATGTATCTTTGCCGCATGCCACAAATTATTGTCGGACGCATACGTCATCTTTCGACGAGATTCAGTGTGTCGAAGTGTGTCACCATTATCCGACAGTTAACCGGATCGGTGCGTCTTGTATTGTGCGGCATGGAGAGGAATATTGAGAAAACTATAGGTACCTCTTTTATTGAAGATTATCATAATTCACCGGGATTGTGGAATAACTAAATTACTGATTATAAAGACAACAACTTAAATAAACGGCCAAGTGCGTGTCGAGCCACGCAAAGAGTAAAGTTACGTACTATGACAGTGGCTTCTGATTTTTTCCTGTATATATATCCTAACAAACATATCATGATTGCTTAATCTGTTAATTCTGTTAATTGATATTGTTAATAAATATATTAGTAAAAAAAACAAGCTTTTATTTAAATGCACTAAAAAGGAAAAATTAATTTTTATTAATTATGAACCTAAATTATCAAAAATTATTTTTTCCTTTTTAGTGCATTTAAATGAAAGCTTGTCTCTAAGAAGTTTTTTTTACTAATATTTATTTTGTTCATTTTAGTCTTTCAAAATTTTACCCCCCTTGACACCCGTAGGGGTTGAATTTCGAAAAATCCTTTCTTAGCAGATGCTTAATACGTCAGAAAAGAAACCAACTGTCCAAATTTCAAGTTTCTAGCTTCAGCGATTTGGCCTGGGCGTTGATTAGTCAAAAAAGCCCTACATCCCCGTTTGAACCCGTTAGGGGTTGAATTTATTTCTAAAAACAATTTATTCATGCATTGTCATCGGGAATACATATGTGTACAAAATTTCAAATCGATCGGATACGTGGAAGTCGTTCAAAATTGACTTGCAAGATTTGACCTAAACAAACTAACTAACTAACATACATTGCAAGTTACATAAAAGCTTGTAAAAAGAGATCCGGATATATTATGGCCCTGGCCAGACCTATCACCAGTTACACCGTTACAGTTTTACGGAACACCCTGTATATTATAGCGGGGAAGAATTAATGGCCGTTGATATTATCAGATGTAAACAGTTATTAATACTTTCGTAGCTACTATGTGTCCATATAAGCAATTAAAAAGGTAATTAATATCTCCGAATACATTATTTTATTCACGCAATGATATTTCGGTTCATTAGAATATTATATCAGCCTAGATCAGTAGCGTTTTATACAGTGTCTGGACGGTTTTACCGAACATAATGTAAATAACATTGGGCTTGAGAATGGCCGAGCGTTTAGCAGTGCTGTTGTTTACATGGCGTTGCTATGGTTCCTCAATTACAAGTTCCCAGGTCCTAGCCCGAGAGCTGGTAAAAGTGTCAATTGGATTTTCAATTTATTATTAAAAAAAAATAATAATGAATTGAAAATATGAATTGGTGCTATGGCCCAAATAACCCTAGCAGTTGGTGGTCTTTAAAAACACAATGTAAATAACATTGAAAACATTTACAATTTTGTAGTAGGCTATGTGCCATAAGATCCAATGTAAATATGTAGTGGATTACATAGAAAAAATTCCAGTCAATTGGACCGACGTGACCATTCCAACTCAAAAATAGTGACGTACATAATATTATCTATACCTAATAATTAATAAATAAAATAAAGTTCCGACTAACGCTTTTTGAAATTTTGAAGTAGTACGAATTGTGTTCAAGAAATATTAAATCGCCGTATTGAGGTTATAGACCTATTCATGGGCTACCTAACTGCGTCGAAAAATTTGGAAAATTTGAAAGCAGTCATTCGCAAAATCGGACCCAATATGGGAAGTTAATAAAAATAGCGTACGCCTCTGAATACATTAGGATGTCATTTTGCAACCAAAATTGAATATACGAGATTACAAGCATGTTTTTAAGTTAATTGATATAAAATAATTTAGAAAATGTTTCATGTAGGTAAATAAAATATTTGACCTAAAATCAATTCATTTTATTGATGTAATACTATTGATTAAAAAAATTGTTTTATTTTTAATTTTAAACTAATTAGATAATTAATACTAATTATGTAATTCAGGTTTTAAAAATTAATATAAAAAATGTGAGTACCTAACTGGTGGATAACAATAATAATTATTTATAAATTTGTAATATAATGAATATTTATAAATAACCCAATGGGCCAATAGTGAATAACCTTTTCACCAGTAGTTACGCGCAAGCGCCGTCACCATGGTTATGATCGCGCCTTTCAAAAGTTTCGTACGCTTTTCGTACTCTTTTTGACGCAACGCCTAAGTCAGAACCGTTTTTTAATGTTAATTTGGATGAATACGTAGTTTGTACGTTAATAACCGACTTATGTCTTGATATTTGACATTTACCTTAACAGTGTCAACTTCCATTACTCATTTTATTAAAATCAGTCGACCTACTGAACCGATTTAAGTAACATTTATATGGTACCAATCCGGAGGTATGCCCTATCAAATAAAACAATAATCATCAAAATCGGTTCACAAATGCAGGAGAAATCGCGTAACATATATACAAAAAAAATACAGTCGAAGTGAGAATCTCCTCCTTTTTTTGAAGTCGGTTAAAAATTCATTGTATGCGCCAAGTCTTAAACTCGCAAATTAATTCAACCCGCGAAAACTTCAAATCAAAAATTAACTACTTGGCAAAAACAAGTTTTATAAATTCGAGTATTTATTATAAATTCTATACCAGTTAAGTATAATTCTTTAATTAAAAACATACCTGAAAAAGTCACAAATAAAAAATTAATGGCAAATAGTTATTTTAGAAATCATCCGAATAAGGCATTCAAATTGCTATATTATTTTTAATGAAATGTTTTGTGATTCAGTTGCTTTTCCAAGAAGGAATATCAAAATATTATTTCATTGAAAGTTATTTGCAATGCTGTGGTTTTGT
This sequence comes from Mongoloraphidia duomilia, assembly GCA_039654895.1. Lineage (NCBI taxonomy): Eukaryota > Metazoa > Arthropoda > Insecta > Raphidioptera > Raphidiidae > Mongoloraphidia > Mongoloraphidia duomilia. Next base: position 74,236 of record CM077524.1, read on the forward strand.
GGGGGCGATCTTACAGGTATTCTCAATTTATTTTCAAATTGCCACAGGGTCGGCTTCAGAGATTTACACCCTTTTTATCATTTGACGAAAATGACCTTCCACGGGTTTGGATGTCTGAACTTTACGTATTATAGCAGTATATTAAACCCGGCCTTACAGTATCGTGTCTCAAATAGAGGTAGTGATGGGCGATTAAGGCCCGTATTCACCAAACACTGTTAAAGATAGAATCTTAGAATAAATTTATTCCTTGGAATAAAATAAACTTTCCATTCACCAAGCAATTCATTCGATAGAATAGTAACTGCAGGTAAAAATTTACTATATACTATACGCCTTGCAGATTTTGTCAAATAAAGCACGTTTACCAAAGATCCGACCGATGGCGCATCTATCGAAAATGTAAAAGGTGAATATTGACATATTTTACTGACAAAAACCTTTACCTGTAAGATATGAAATTACCTGAAAAGGTCGCCAGGCCATAAAGTAATTTATGCATTTCGTGCACACCCTATTTAACTAGGCGAATAAATATTTATACCCTTGAAATTGGACAGAATAACTATTCTTACGATTTATACCTGCAGTAAACTTAACTATGTTTGGTAATTTGAATTATCACTATTTATTCCGTGTGATAGTTACCAGGGGAATAAATAACTAACTAGGCTCGGTGAATACGGGCCTAAGAGATATTTTTACAATCGAAACAATTTGCAATCGTTCATAATAACAATCAAGTCCACAATCGACTCGGAGTTTGATTTTACAATCGAAATGTTCGATTGTTCAAGTCGATTATTTGTCACATAGGTTATAGCAATAGCAGCGAATGAGAATATACATATCTATAATCGCGATTCAAGGTTAGATGCTAGTCGACTGACGTTCACACTGTTCAGTCGGTACTCTGTGATCTCTTCACTATTGAATTCGTATTTACGCGATTACTGCACAATCCACCATCGACTCGACCACAGTTGTTGAGTGATGAACGATTGTATATAGTATGTGGCTCTCGACAGTGTAAGATTCAGTACTATGCGACTCGGTCTCGGTGAACTATGAAACAACAACAATCGAGTCCAAGTGACAACCATCGAGATCCAGGTGTTCAAGCTTTCACGGCCGGAATTGTTCCAAGTCTTCATGGTTTCCGGGCTTGTAGGTCGTGGTCCGGTGGTATTTCTACCTGACGTTTCGTCTACAACTGCGGTAGACATTCTCAAAGGCGATGTGGCAGCGGTCGAAGTGTCCTCCTTGCCGGCTCACAGGTCAGTGTGTCAGTGACTGGTGTCCTCCCTTCTTTTATGCCTAGTACCAGTGTGTTCTCTGTTCGGTCGTAGTCCGTCTCTCTGTAATTGGTCAACTGCGCAGTGTGTAGTGGTGGGGGTGAGTTCTCTACTCGGTCGTATTCCGTCCTTGTACGATTGGTCATTGGTTTTGTATGTCGGAGTCATCGAGATGTTTGAACAATCGAGACAATCGACTAAAACATCTCTTAGCGGGCATCACTAAATAGATGAAACGCCATTGCTACGCGCTGCGAGTTCGAATATGGGTTAAAGCAAATTGGGCCCGTATAGTGCGATTATAAATGTGGCCCTGTGTGTGATCCGTGTTTGCATCCCGCGCAGTCCGGTTTGCCCGTACAAGGCAAGTGATCCAGCCCCCGCACAGAAACACACACACACACACACCTTTGGTCCAATTGCCCAGGGCAACAATCTCCTCTGTGTTCATGCCTTTACACATATTTATAAACGACAATTATTATTATAAATTCTGCTTACATATAGTCAAATCGTTCCATCTAAATAATTCATTCACTGGATTTTTTTTTATTGTAGATTATAGACGCGTCGACAACTCAGGTCATTAGCGTCATTCACTGGAGTCAGAGTTGGACAAAGCATCGAACCTAAGTGCTTGAAGCACCGAGCATCAAGGTCTTGAGAATGGCCGAGCGCGTAGCAATGCTGTTCTTTACATGGCGTTGTTATGGTTCCTCTACAAGTTCCCGGGTTCTAGCCCGAGAGCTGGTAAAAGTGTCAAATGGATTTTCAATTTATTATTAAAAAAAAAATATGAATTGATGCTAGGCCCAAATAATCTTAGCTATTGGTGGTCTTTAAAACACAATTTCACCGAGCATCAAGCACTTTCAAAAATGCTCGATTTATTCAAGCGACAAGCACTTTCGTTTTCAAAAATTCTAAGAAGCATCGAGAACCCACTAAAATGCTTCAAAAAATCAAGCATAATATTAGTATAGTATATTAGTATAGATACTTAGTCAAAAAATCCTACACCCACCGTTTTACCCCCATTAGGGTTGAATTACAAAAAACTCGAATAGCCTATAACCTTCCTAAATAAACGGGCTATCTATACTATGTACTTGCCTACAGTTTATAATATTAGTATAGATAGTCAAAAAATCCTAGACCCCGCGTTTTACCCCCTTTGGGGTTGAATTAAAAAAAACTCGAATAGCCTATAACCTTCCTAAATAAACGGGCTATATCTAACAAAAAAAAATTTTAAATCGGAGTGGTAGTTCCTGAGATTAGCGCGTTCAAACATACATACATACAAACAAACAAACTCTTCAGCTTATATAGGTAATAATATTATGTCAAATGTTAGTGTTTTTGTAGTTGGAATAGTTCCGTCGTCCAATTGGTTGAAATTATTTTTGGCTTGCATTGAGAAAGCACAACCACATACTGTAATAAGCAAACATGTACAGTCAAACAAGCCCAGCTGATATGCTTTCAACAGCTCTCAGATTATCTGAACTAATTATTCAATAAAAAAATGATCCATTTACATGCGGCCGCAGTACCTACACGTTAAATATGGTCGAATATGATAATTAAATACAGGTTTGAGGTTATGTCGACTGCAGCACTCAGATTTCTCCAATATCTGTAATTTTACGCGTAGGATGAATCGCTGCAGATGGATTGAAAATATCATTTTACAGAAATTGTGTTGTCGATGTCTAAGAACAGTCGCTGTTTCCAAGGACATTTTAAGGTGGAGTTTTAAATCTTAGAGACCAGCAATCACACGGTCAAGCATATTGCAAACGCAATTGCATTTTATTTTTCACAACAACTCTATTGACAATTCGATTTGAGGTACCTGCAATTTGGGCGCACAAAAAAGCCGCAAAAATATTAGATGTAAAATCCATGTGAAATTTATGTGGGGTTATGTCTGTCATTTTGACGTCAAGGGCGGATTGCCATCGGGAATACATATGTGTACAAAATTTCAAATCGATCGGATACGTGGAAGTCGTTCAAAATTGACTTGCAAGTTTTGACCTAAACAAACAATAAACAAACAAACTAACTAACATGCATTGCAAGTTAAATAAAAGCTGGTAAAAATTCGTACCTACCGGACATAAATATTTCTTCATTTGACTTCATTACTTTCCTCAAAACCGAACAAATCGTAAATCTAATTGAGGATATACACTTTGTTCAAAATTACACACACACACACACACACACAACTGCCCAAAAACTTTTTATTTGCGAAAAAGCCGATAGCGTCCCCAGCGATACACCAAAACACATTTTATATACAAACTAATTATAATGCAAGTCAAAATTTATTTTAGAACTGACTTTGTTCGTTCAATGACACGAAAAATTAATACAATATACTTTTTTTGATTACACGAACATAAGATTATGAAATCATTATACAATAACTAAGTTCACAGCTAAATTTATATACAGAGTGTCTCAAAATTGATTCCAGTGCTTTTGAGGTTTGTTTCAGAGGGCTAACACAAATCGAAAATTAAGAGTAGAAAATTTTCCGATTATCCTGACCAATTTCATTCGACGCATAATTGCATAATGAACACCTGAAAATTTCAACTAGCGGTTTTTTTTATTTTATAACAAGAAAAACCTATTGTAAAATGGCTGTAAAATGTTAACCTGTATTGCAAATAGTTTCGCTACGGTAGACTGGTCTCTAATCTCTAAGGGCACCCAATGGGAAGTTAACTGTGTGGTTTTATCCACAGACCAAACCTCTTTTTACTTTAATTATTGTTCCATTTTATTATTGAAAGGTTAAATTGTGCCTTCTGTATATTTTGTGTACCTGTACTTAGTTCTATATAGACATAAGTAGGTACAGCTAACGTAAATAATCAACACACTAAAAAAGAACTGCTTATTTTTATGTACGATAAAAAAAAACCTCCTATGTAATTTTTTCTAAATTGTTGCCACAAAAATCTTTAGTTAGATTTACGATATACATGTTTGTCATACCGTCTAAAAAATAGCTGCTTTCCAGGCATGTATGTATGCATGTAAAGTGACGTTTGACAGGCCGGAGTACGGGAACGTATTTTTCTCACACTAGTATGGGAAAGCAAACCATTTCCATAGTGATTTATGTTTGTTCGCGCCATGATCTGCCCGCTATTATTTACTGACAGCTACTCTCGGCCTACTATAAAAGTGAAGTTGGCGACACAAAATGAACTGTCAATGCTTTTTAAAAATCCTGAAAATGAAGTGAAAACCAGCTATTTTATAGTGGATATGGCAAAAAATACCATATATTATATATATCTCGTGCGTAATGATATTATGACTCGTTTGACTGTTTAAACTCGCTATCGCTCGTTTTAACATACACTGTAAGAAATGAGAAAGCCGATTACATAGATTATCGATGGTCCATTTGTAGCCAGCGATTAATCTGGTAATAGGCACACAAAGAGACAATGGCGTCGCAAACAGGTATCGTCTGCACATCGCGTAGATTCCATAAAAATACATTGCGCATGCGTGGTTACTAATTTTACATTAATTTGTTTTGTATTCATCCATTTTATATATGTAACTATACATTTTATTTTGTAATTTTTACACACTTTATTGGAATATTACACAAATTATGTAGTTTTAATTTGTTTTATGTAAAAATCACAAATTTGTTTAACTTTACAGTAAAAGTCCAAGCTTTTATGAAGTTTTCTGTGTAAAAATAAATAATAATGTAAATTTACAGTCTACTGTCACTACTCTTCAGTACCCTTTAACTTTCGGGTTCAAGTCCCGACAGTGGTCATTTGATTTTTTCTTAGATATAGCTCAAAAATCATGGCAGCCTAGCTGTCTGAGATATTTATTATTTTCACCTCTAATTGTTATGTGAATAATATGGTTGTGTATATAAGGGGTTTTAAATCGATTGATTTTATCATATACCATTGAAAAATAGAGTCAGGAAAGCGGGAACTGTTTTGACTTGAGATGAAGAGTGCAGGGGGTAACTTCCGGTAGAAAATACTCTTAAAAGACGAAATTTACTTGGATATTATAATATGGAAAATGAACACCATATTGGAAATACGCGATTTTACCTTGTCGCCGTCGATAATATAATGATACTTTAAAATTTATAACTTGTTTATCTTACAGCGAAAATGGTAATCATCTATCGACACTAAAATGGTTGACGATAAATCAAAAGATTTTGCTGTCAACTTTAAAAAGTCTTTAAAGCGTTTTTGAGCAAATTAGCATACTTTAGCAATTATGTAACGTCTATAGAATGGAAACTTGTTCCGTATATCCTTATCAGTTGATTGGGTTCAGTCCAATCCGAGGTCCAATCTATAACTGGTCATTACAAAAGAACGGACTATTTTTTAACTTCCCATTGGAAGTTATTGTAATGGGTCCGAAAATCGAAATCAAAATGTATAACAAATTTTTATGTTTCAAGGTCACTACACTATTTTTACACTATTTTTAGAAAGATGTCTCTCTCTCTCTGTGTGTGTGTGTGTGTACGTATGTGTCCATTTCTTTCTAGGACGAAATCTCGAGAATAAAAAATGATATCGACTACGTTAGGGTGCCAATCGACGCGTATTAACGTAAATATGATCTAAAAGAAATTTTTTCAAAATCGGTTCAGCCGTTCTTTTTTCTTAACCAAATAGACTCCAAAAAAAGTAGACTTTACACAATATCTCGCGAATAAAAAATTATATCGACTTCGTAAGGGTATCAATCGAGGCGTGTTAACGTCATTTTGATACGACATAAATTTTATAAAAATCGGTTCAGCCGTTTTTTTTTTATATTGTTAAAAATAAATAATAATTATGTTTTAATGATTAAAATGATTACTTTTCTGTGTAATATCTAATTTAATTATTATTATTAAATTATTTATCAAACTGGGAAGTTCGTCGTGTGGACCTCAAGGGTCGCACTTTAGTCCTAATAAACGACCCACCTCACGGCTTGTTTTAAATTAGAACTACGTGTTTCCCGGCGGTATATAAGGGGGTAAAATGATGCGACACGAAAAATCACTTATCTATAGTAATCTGGATAGGTCGTGTCATCTGAAAAGTTGAAGCCCAATCACCTTGAATTTCTCAATCAACTCTAATTCCAGTATCCAGGCCCCGGGCCTCTGATCCTGCGGGGGCCTCCAAATCTCGAGATGTCCTTCTTAATCAAATCCCAAACAAGGCCAAAATATGTTTAGTAAGTAAGAGGACGTTTGGAGTTGGAGGCCCCGTACTTATACAAAATATAAACGTAGGTAGGTCGTTTATTATAAATATTTGATACATCAATTTCTAAGCAGACCGGGGGCCTCATTTAGTTCTGCCGCCCCGGGCCTACGATGGGCTTAGTCCGTCACTGAAAAGAGCTCTTGTTAATTTTATAATTATATATCTTTTTAAAATATTCGGTAAGCCTTTCTGAAATTTTGTGTACTTATTTCAAATATATTAAGAAATAAGTTGACAAAATTTCATTCATTTCTCGATGATTTAAAAGGTGCCATACGTCCTTATTAATATAAATCGGTTGCATTTGTATTATTATTAATTAGAATGCTAATAATTGTTAATAAGTCTGTATTTATTTATTTTTAGTGGTCAAAAGAAAATAAAACACACTTTATTCTTCAGTGCTTTTTCTTTTTTTGTAAACTACTAGCGTGAACCAGTGTGAAGGCACTCAATCCATTGGTGATGAACCTGACGAATCTTTTGGTACACAAATTTGGGTTACCAAGGGTTAAAAAAGGGGTGTGTGTCTCGGGACCCCCGACAGATGTGAAACATCAAAGAAAACGTTATTGAACTCGGTGGTATTCTCTATGTAGTAATATATATTTTTTTCAAAAGCAGCAACTAACTGTTATGCTGACGTAATCCTATATACTGCACTGTAACACCGCGTGTGCTACAGTGCACGCCTGAGCCAGTGCCACAGTGGTGCAGGGGAGAACAGCAGCGAAGGAGCGGACCAAACATTTCGTTGCATATTTCCCCTCACGCGGCTGTTCACAGCCCGACATAAGATGTTTCACATCAAAAATGGTCAAGAACTGGTGCCTTTACCCTATTAAAGTGTATTGCCTTTATTAAAAAGTTCTACCTTTTTAGTGCCCACTTAATATTAATTATTTAAACGTAATTCCAATTTAAACTGTATACTAGCTATGTTCATGATTTAATAATCAAATAGAATGGATTTTTTAAACTAATATTTCATAGCACAACAAGTGGACCGCAGAGCAATAAATAATAGCAATTATTTACGTGACTAAAGTTCCAGTGCGCACCTACGTAAATTTGTCACACAAAATATGTGGCTGTAAGCGGTTTTATCGAAAATGAAACCATAATAAGGCCACGCCCACTGTCAAAACAAACGGCATATTAACGTTGCCAGAGAATAGCCGAGCGTGTAGCAATGCTGTTGTTTACATGGCGTTGCTATGGTTCCTCTATTACAAGTCCCCAGTTCCCGGGTTCTAACCCGAGAGCTGGTAAAAGTGTCAATTGGATTTTCAATTTATTATTAAAAAAAAAGGGTGTGGGTCTCGGGACCCCCGACAGATGTGAAACATCAAAGAAAACGTTATTGAACTCGGTGGTATTCTCTATGTAGTAGTATATATTTTTTCAAAAGCAGCAACTAACTGTTATGCTGACGTAATCCTATATATTGCACTGTAACACACGCGGTTGCCCGAGCGCGCGGAAACCGAGAGAGAGAGAAAGTGCCGCAGTGGTGGGGAGAACAGCTGCAGCGAAGGAGCGGACCAAACATTTCGTTGCATATTTCCCCTCACGCGGTTGTTCACTGCCCGACATAAGATGTTTCACTACAAAAAAATTCGACTGATGACCAGTCCTATACTTCCCACCTAGTAAATATTTGCAAAAAATAAACACTCTTTTTTTTTTATTCTTTGACTAGGCCCAAATAACCTTAGCTGTTGGTGGTCTTTAAAACACAATTTAATTTTTATTCTTTGAAAAAAGCATGGCCCTCTTTTTTGTTTGGTGATCTACTGATGGCTAACTTAATATAGCAAAAATCATGGTTACCTTGATTTACGTACAATTTTTATTTTTTTTAGTAAAATATTTTTTTTCTCGAAAACTATACATTTTAGAGAAAAAAAATATTTACATTTTTTTCATATTATAACATCTAGAATTCATTTATATTTTTTTTTACCTATGTTAATACGTGACTTTGAGGACGTTTTTTTGAATATCTCAGGATCCACTGAACCGATTTGACTCAAAATCTAATCAGATCTAAGTTAAAGGCTGATAAACACAATAGAACAATCGGCATGCCCGTATGTTGTTCCGTTCTTAAGATATCGAAGGCGAAAAATTGACCACATACACACACACACACATACACACATACACACACACATACAGACATCAGTCAGAAAATGATCTTAAACGATTGCTAGGGTCTCAAAACGTGAAAATCTGTTAAAATCTCGAAATATTGTTTTCGGACTGAATCCATTACTTCCCTACCATAGTAGAGGTGGGAAGTAAAAATAATGAATTGAAAATATGAATTGGTGGTAGGCCCAAATAACCTTAGCTGTCGGTGGTCTTTAAAACACAATTCAATTTTTCAGCGTTGCCAGACAATTAGTAAAAAGTGTCCATTGGACGAAAATACTAATTATGATACTGTCACATCATTGTAATGAAGATAACTTTAAAAATTCTGGAAGAATTATCTTAATATCTTTAATTTCAACAGAGATATTCAATTTCTTGTACGTGGGGTCGCAAACGAAACTGATTTATGAATATGGCGTCACGCGGTACAAGTTTGCTGTTTTTTAGCTTTGTGAGTAATTAGAACCTAAGTTACTTGGTAACTATTGTGTTAAATAGAATTAACAACAATATATGCTTTAAAAATTTCAATACAGCCAGAAATGACACTAAATCCAACCTAAACAACACAATATCTGGAACGAAACACTTGAGGACAGAGTGGTGTAACGGTTAGCGTAGCGCGGCCTTTGGATCACACTGTCGTGGGTTCGAATCCCGCCTCCGCTCATGGATGTTTTGTGATGTCATTTAGTTTTAAGTGAGTTGTTATTTGATGTAAACAAGACGCTAATGACCTAAGTTGTCGACGCGTCTATAATTTACAATAAATAAATAAATGGAACGAAACAACAGATCCGAGTAAGGAACACTTTATTACAGGAAGTCAAGTAACAAGGACAGGTCAAAAATGGTTGGAAGGAATAATTCAGGACGATTTCCAACAATAACTAATCAACAATCAACATCAAAAATTATTTCCACAACGTAATTATGTTCAGCTAATTTAGAACGGTCAACCGTCCAGAGACGACGGCTTGACGACCCACTCAGCACGGAGGGCACAGAATATCTACACGCGCGAGCCATTTTACCTTTCCACGATACCTCGGTTTGTCTGTGTACGCCGCCCGTTCGAATGTTCGACACACAGCTCGTCTTTCTCTTTCTAACATACTGCATAAAACAGGCTGTCCTATGCGGCGAACATGTTTCGAACTCGAAATTCAACGATGCCGCTTGCTACAAATGTTTACAATGTAAAAATTTTCAAAATTGATGTTTTATCCATGGGCTCGAAATTTTTATTTGGGGGCCACAATATTAAAGCGTCACAGTTTAACATTAGTCTTAAAATATAAATGCGAAGCGATTTTTATTGATAATATTATAGCGAAAAATTCGAAAAAACATAACGCCCTTACGCAATTTGTAGGATATTTTGATACAATTTTTATCAAGATAAAAAATTGAAAAAAAAATCCGTCCACATTAATAACTCAAATAACATAATTATAAAACTATTTCTATATAAATATAATTTGGCTGCAAAATTTTTTCCAAAACATCCTATATCCTCAGCCATACTAAACTCAATACGCATAAGATTTTTATTGTCATAAGGTATAAAATAAAATATAATGTACATCTTATTACAGATTTTGATATGGCGTTCCTGTGAACTACGACAACAATTTTTTGTATTTCAGACATCTATTATTGAAAAGGTCTTTAAAAAATAAGCAAGTTTCGTAGGGATTTTTTTTTATTACTGCCACCCCTGTTAAGTAATATTTGTTTGAAATTACTAAATTAAAATGTCATTATAACGAAATTAATTTTAAAAGTTGGCATTTAAAATCTAGTTACCTATCTATCGATCATTAAACACTGAAGAAGTATACACTCACAGTATAAGCAGAAGAGCTTAGTAGTATGTATTAATGAGTAAATGGAAGACAGTTTGAACACTAGTGACAATGTCTAAGGTTGCTAGATTTTGAATACCAACGTTCGTTTTATGAAATTTTAATTTAATAATTTCAAACGAATGTTACTTAACAGGGCTGGCAGTAATTAAATAATTTTTCCTACAAAACTTGTCTATTTTTTAAAGAGCTTTTCAACAGCACCACTTTCAACCTATCGTGCTTTCTAAAATTCCGGAGTTCTGGACATAGGTATAATAATTTATATTTATACTAATTATACATATAGAAATTTACAGGGGTGGCAGTAAAAAAAAAATTCCTACAAATATTGCTTATTTTTTTAAGATCTTTTCAACAATACCACTTTCGACCTATCGTTACATTTATAATTCCGGAGCTCTGGACATTCTGGAGCAAACTAATAGGGAAGCCGACCTTCCCGGAAAAAAAATTATCACCATTCGATGCTTTATTAGGGCTTTTATAATATAAATTTTTAACACAACGATCTCTACGACTAATCGTTTACGAAAAAACGACTTATATACGGGTGGCCTGACTCACCCTGTATATAACGCGAGCGATTAATCTGTGAATTAAATTGGGGCTCAATTAATTAATTAATTGTAAATATAGACGCGTCGACAACTCAAGTCATTAGCGTCTTCAACACAACAAATAATCTATTTGTGTAGGTATTAGAATCCGCCAGCCGGCATACACAAACCGACTGGTACGAGCTCGGGTCCCTGGGAGCGCTAATTCCCAAAAAACATTGAATTGCAATTTGCGATAGCAACCACATTCCAATGTCCTCCCTGGGGGGGGGGCTCAATTGACTATAGTTTGAGTTAAATGTTACGTATAGGCAGGTAGATCGGGAATCGCGGTTACTTCGCGGGGACGTCTTCGTCGTCGTTGCGCGTTCAAGGTCCGTCACACCTGCGGAGCCGGGGGCCAAGCTGTCGACCTCGCGCTACGCCCACTCGCGACTTGCGGTCGCAACTGTACATTTAGGACATCTCTTCGAAGAGCACACACAGTTTTAAAACTGATACGGGGTGAAACGGAAAGTTAATAAAGATGCTTTGTCTAATGAGCCTATAGAAACGTCGTTTATACCTACTTCCCACCTCTACTATATGGTAGGGAAGTAATGGATTTAGTCCGAAAAAAATATTTCGAGATTTTAACAGATCTTCACGTTTTGAGACCCTAGCAATCGTTTAAGATCATTTTCTGACTGATGTCTGTATGTGTGTGTGTGTATGTGGTCAATTTTTCGCCTTCGATATCGTAAAAACGGAACAACATACGGCCATGCCGATTGTTCTATTGTGTTTATCAGCCTTTAACTTAGATCTGATTAGATTTTGAGTCAAATCGGTTCAGTGGATCCTGAGATATTAAAAAAAACGCTCTCAATGTCACGTATTAACATAGGTAAAAAAAAATATAAATGAAGTCTAGATGTTATAATATGAATAAAATGTAAATATTTTTTTTCTCTAAAATGTAGTTTTCGAGAAAAAAATATTTTACTAAAAAAAATAAAAATTGTACGTAAATCAAGGTAACCTTGATTTTTGCTATATTAAGCTAGCCATCAGTAGATCACTAAACAAAAAAGAGGGCCATGCTTTTTTCAAAGAGTAAAAAAAGAGTGTTTATTTTTTGCAAATATTTACTAGGTGGGAAGTATCTGGTTATCAGTCGAATTTTTTTGATTGAAGACATATTATGCGTATGTGAGATCTGAGAAATTTCAGTAAACTTTCTATTGTACCCTGTACAGCTTCATTAATATAAGTATTCCGTATTCCTGATCACGTATCGGTACTTAACTGTACGCATGTATGTATTTTGTGTGTTCGTGCAATGTTCACGACACACCATTATTCAACTATTCCTAAAATGGAGAATGTTTTTATTATCTATTCTCCCACATTTATTTTATACGGCCTTATATAATAATTTTAAATACATTAAATAAATATTTGTAAACAAACAATGCAATAGTTCAGTAAGGAGTATTAGATATACCTTGTTTTTTTGATGTCCGTCTTGTGACTTCATGTGTTGTTAACACGACGCGTTTCAGCAACGAGTTGCCATCTTCAGGTGTGGTTAATTTTTTATTTTATAAAATACACACACATTGAGTTTTTTAATCGAGATCTCATATTAGTATACAAAGTTCACTAGTTAATTGTTACGTTCGTTTAGGTGTGTGTACGACATACGTGTGTCAAACGACATCAAGATGGGATATTCTACCAATCAGAATGGACCCTGACTGCAGGGCCTAGTCGCTTGTCACACACGTAGCCGCTTTTTAGTGTATTTGCCATATGGCACATACACCATTGGCGTCGGTCGGATGGCGGGACCTAGAGGTCGGACCAAAATTTCTCGACGTTTCATAGCCTCCTGAACATTTTGGCACCATTTTTGTGCGGGCAATAACTTTCGAAAGAGTTAATTGATTTTAACGAAATTTGGTGGGCACGTTGGAATCCATCACCGCACGAAGCCTATTTAAAATGGGCCCGATCGGACCATTTTAAGGGTTGTATTTAGGGGTTCCAAAAAGTTTTTGGGCCCAAAAATACCGAAAAAATTATCAGAATTGTTTCAAAATTGAAATTTAACTCTTTAGTAGAGATTAAAATGTGCTGCTAAAATTTTAATAAAATCGGCCCGACAGGACCGGACTTTTAAATTTTATGAAAACACTAGTTTATTGATACGGATTTACTTATAGAAGGGTATATTTAATTAGGTGCAGATGTTGTACTGATAAAATCCATATCTAATATTGAAATTTAGAAAAATTTAATTATTTTAGGGGATGTATTAAGGGGTTAAATTTTTTATTTTGTCAAAAAACAAACTTATGTTCACATAATAATGCCACAATGCCTGTATTAGCAAATACACTATATTGTCGGCAGGGTTTGGCACTGCGACCCGAGTTTTTTTTTAATGAAGATAATAGAAACATCGAAATTGACATTAAATCTTTGTAATTCCTTTTTAATTAACTAATTAACGCAGCTACAGCCTGTTATTAAACTCGATTTGTTTAAGCATCGAGTCGTATTTTAGCTATTGCCGTATCTGGTTTGCGTCCAAACAGTGAACGGTTGCTAAATATGTTGATAATAAATCTAACAGAATAACTGATTCTGTCAGATTAAATACATATTATTTAATCTTCGAATAAACCCAACACGTATTTTTAATTTGTATTAGGAACGGTCAAACACATAGGCGTCGACATTATTTCCGGACGTCAAACTGTCCTTTCGTTAATAATGAATTTCTTATTATTAACATTCGCATGTAGTGAAAATCTAATGATTCCGAAGCATATAAGGAGAATGTTAGATTAGTAATCATGTCACGGTTGAATAATTGTACACTCATTCCGCCGCGAAAGTGAAAGGTTCAGGTTAGAGTCCTGACTGTAACTATGGTTGGTAAAATGATTTTTTCCCGATATTTGCAGGAATCAATTATATAATTGGCTGCTCTCCAACTAAATTTTCAATTGCAAATCAATCTATTAATTTATTCTGTATAGATGTCATCTACTAGCCGTTACCTGCGGCATTGTACGCATTTACAGGAACTTTATTTTATTTATTACATAATATTATGTTATATTATTTATTGTACACTATGTAAACGGAAAAATATAATGGGATTTTAACATTGGAAATGTTTATGTTCGTAGATGGGGGCAGAGTTACGAGTTTTCGTTCAAGGCCAAAAGACAACGGTGTCGCGATCAAGTGAGGAGCAATCATGCAAAATTGAACAATTGCAATTTTTTTGAAATGTGTTTTATATCATGTCTAGTTAATTGAGAGGTATTTGCGACGATCTGCGGTGTTATTTTTGAGCAAATGTTAATAAATACTGTAGAAAAATCCATTTAAAAGTTAAGTAATCAAGCAAAAGTGAACGCGTATATAACAGAAGAATAATAGGGTTATTCCTGACAAAACAAAACAGTGCATTGATAAATATTGTGTGCATAATAAACAGTTAATTATGTTTCATATATGCTGTTATCATTTCCAATGTCCTCGATGGTTGCAAGGATTGCGAAATCTGTGAATTTTTTGATGTATCAATGAGACCTGAGAGGCTAAAAAACTTTTTAACAAAAAAAAAACTCCTTCAAAAAGCCATTAAAAATATGAAAATAATAAAACGTTGAGGTCTGCGCCAATTTAATAAAATATAAAGTCGGTTAAAAAGTATAATATAGTGATTAATATCTTCTTTTTAACAGACTTCATATTTTATTAAATTGCAAGCAGCAAATTTAAATGATGAGGCGAAGCGTATTGGCATTGTTTATAGTGCAGCGCACACACGTGACACAGCGTTGGAACGCAGTAAAGAATGTCTACAGTCTAAACATTCCCCGCGTATATCCAGACAAACCTTTCTACGGTACAGCGCTGGTGCGTGTTCAGACATAGTAAATATTGTCATGTGGAATGCGACGCATCCTCAGGACATTCTTTACTGCGTTCCAACGCCGTCACGTGTGTGCGCTGCACTATAGTAAACAATGCCAATGCGCCTCCCGGAATCAAAAATTAAAATCTACGCTTATGCATGACGGAATATATTATATAGCAGTGCTCTGGGATTAAATATAATTATTATTTGTAATCAGAAATGATTTGTTGTTATGTTTTCATTTAATATGAGCATTTCTCAGTATAGGCAATTGGTTTTTAAGTAAATTAGAATTAATCCGATGATGTCAAAATACGTTCAGACATGCCACACTTAAAAAACCTAAACATAATTGAGTGAATCTTGATATTTTCCGGGCTGTAGGCCGTGGTTCGATGGTATTTCCACCTGGCGTTTTTGTATGTGGAGAATGTTCAAACACATATTCTTCAAGACAGGCATTAATGTTCACAAAATTAGAATGAAAACTTCAGGTAAGGCTTGTAATCTAATTCTTTCTATATTATAGAAAGAATTAGATTACAAGCCTTACCTGAAGTTTTCATTCTAATTTTGTGAACATTAATCCTTGTCTTGAAGAATAATATGTCATGTTTGAACATTCTCCACATACAAAACCCATTTTTTAATCGCTATCAACTATCCATATTAGTATACAGAGTTCACTAGTTAGTTGTTACGTTCGTTTAGGTGTGTGTATGTCAAACGACATCAAGATGGGGAATTCGACCAATCAGAATGGACCCTGACTGCAGGGCCTAGTAGCTTGTCTCTCGGTCAGTATTTCACTTAAACCAGATTGTCAGCAGCATAACTTCACACTTTTAACCGATTTAAAGACAAAATAACTTCTTGAAATTAATTATGCTTATTATTTCCATTTAAACGAGATAATCCTCGGCGATCGCGGATGCAGTGTCGCGTCCACTTAACGTTCTTTAAGCTTGACTAATTTGACCACTTAATCCGTTACACCAGCAGTGCTCAAACTTTCCATTCGTAACTTAATATCAGTGAAATTCTAACGCGAGAGCTGGTAAAAGTGTCAATTTGGATTTTCAATTTGTTATTAAAAAATAGTAAAACGAAAATATGAATTGGTGCTAGGCCCAAATAACCTTAGCTGTTTGTGGCCTTTAAAACACAAAAAAGTCAGCTATTTATGTTTATTCGTCCTGATCCGCTCGCTATTACTTACTGACAGCTACTCTCGGCCTACTATAGAAGAGAAGTTGGCGACACAAAATGAACTGTCAAAAAATTTTGAAAATACTGCAAATGAAGTGAAAAGAAGCTATTTTATAGTAGGTATAACAAAAAATACTAGTATATATATCTCGTACGTAATGATATTATGACTCGTGTGACTGTAAAACTCGCTATCGCCCGTTTTAATATTATGTCACTTACTCGTCAGACGTCAGTAATATGCCATTAGAGTGCCCGCGGTGAGAGATGAAGCCAGGCACTTCATCAATAATATGCTAGCGAACGCCTGCTTGCCTGCAAACAGTGCCGTGTACACAAAACTGCACATTGAGTTTTGTGACGTTAGGTACAATTTTGGCAAACTGCTATTTATATTGTGGATTATAGACGCGTCGACAACTTAGGTCATTAGCGTCTTAAATACAACAAATATTATAATATATCACTTAAAAACTAAATTACATCACAAAACATCCATGAGCAGAGGTGGGATTCGAACCCACGACAGTCTGATTCAGAGGCCGCGACGCTACGGCAAACTGCTATTCATGACAATAAATATGCCAATAGCAAGCTAGAAGGCGGGCGCAATGCATTCACGTTACTATGACGCGGTGGCTTTATCTTTCGCCGCGCGAGGTCTACGCTCGTCTCACCTATACCTATAATACAGGTACCTTTAATAAGCCATTTGACAATAATTATAAGAAACATTTGAGCTGCGAAGCTGTCATCCAATCGCGTTATCTCGTAAATTAATCTCGATTAGAATTAATTCAGTGACAAATACTTATTCATTTTTTTAGATCCGATGTTGTCAATAATCAGTTTGTCAAGTCACTGGTCTCGGCGTGAACATTTAGCACTATCGTAATCAAATCTATAATTATATAATGTAAAGTGAATTATTAATAATATAATAATAATTTTATTACCCCAAAGACATAATCTTCTTCTTCTCTACATAGTATAAAATGAAGTCGCTTTCCGCGTCTTTCTGTCTGTATAACCGCTAACTCCTCCTAAACCACGCAACGGATTTTGATGCGGTTTTCACCATCAGTTAGATAATTTTTCACGGAAGATTTATATGTATAACGAACGAGCGAAGCGAGTGAGTAATGTAATTATAATATTCAAGCGGACGAGCGAAGCGAGTGAGTAGTGTATTGCACCCGGGCTTGCTTAGCACCCGGGCGAAGCCGACAGGGCTGCTAGTCATTTAATAAATTCGTAACGGGGCTTCTGCTTATAATTACAATTTTTTTGCGAGTTTTCCCGAACTTTACATATTTTGTATGATAGGTACCTATAATAGAGGCGAAATGCGATTTCAAAATTTTTGTCGGTTTGTACAGGCATCACTCAAAAACAACTTAACTTGATATGCAAACTTGATATGCATTTTTTTTGAGGACAAAATTTATAAATAGGCAATATAGGTAATAACTAATTACTAATATTATATTCATTCTTATATAATTATTGTGCATTATTTATAATAAAGGAAACCATAAAAATGTGCCCCCCCCAATAATCAGTCTGACAGAAATAATAATATAGTTTGTTAAAAATCACTTACATTACAATCGGCTCTGCAGCAGGGTATCATCCAGCTATCATAACAATTGACAGTTCATAGGCGTTTATAATGCGAAACTTTTTTGGCACAAAAAACATATTTTTACGAAAAACACAGCAAAACTTTTATCACACACGTGAAAAAGGAACGTTCAAAAACAATTTTCAACAATTACATTCTTTTAATTAATAATTGTTAACGTTAAAACAATAAATATCAACACAACTAAAATCGGAGTACCTAATTTAGTGACAGACCGATGCTCAAATTTTTTTCACTAATCAGTGATACCAACGGTCAAAAGTCACTCGTTTTTTTATGCAATTTTAACCAATATAACTGTTATGATTATGTAATTTCTTTATAATATTTATTAAGAAATATACATGAAATGAAAAACTATTATTTTATATTATGAACTCTTACATTAATTTATTACCAGCGGCTTCGTTCGCGTTAATGCCATTTTTTGACAGAAAAGTACTTTAAATCTGGGTACCGGTAGATAGGATTCCAAGTTTCATAAAAGTCGATCCTGTCGTCTCGAGTGATGATACCACAAATAAACAGACAGACAAAAAATCTGGAATCAAGTTTTGCCCTCAAAACTTGCAAAATAACATAAAACTATAATATTAATTGTTAAATTGACCCCTAATATGAATTTGCAGCCTCCTTACTGGAACGACTTTGTGGCCTTCTGGAGGGAAAAAAAACGGTCCAAATCTTTTGTTCATAAAGTATGAAGAAGTGGGCCGATTTCTGGACAAAGACCTGCAGGACAATTATTCGCGTTTTATGCGAGAATATCTGATAAAAATCACAGTTCACACGAGCATAAGCGAGGGCGAAAGCTAGACAAATATAAAAAATGTCGCATCAACTGAGTATTCAAGAGATTGTAGATTATAGACGCTCGACAACTGACCTCAAAGTTTTATTATTTTCCTCTTTTTAGTGGCTTTTTTGAAGGAGGTTTTTTTTGAAAGCTGCAGTAGGTAAGTGAAACTGTTGGAATGTATTTTTTTAAATTACTCTATCTTGAAAATGAACAGACTATATAGAGATTTTTGACTATAATAATTATAATTTGTTGAAAAACATCCTTGCAAGATCATTATTGAGCTATACTGATTGATCTTCGGAAAGCCTTAAATTCTTTAGTTTAATTGGTATAACAAAAGAAGGTCAAATCACTTTACACTTATAAATTAATCAGTTAATAATAATTACAATAATATAATATAAATAAGTGTATCAGTCGGTATGCAAATTTAAGAGTTATAATGAAACGTTGCAGTTTTGTCGCACTCATTTTGAGTTCGTAACGACCGCGTTTATTCAAAACCCACTCAAAGTTAATCGGCCAGTTTACACTTGGTCGAGACGGGACGAACAACCCGACATATCTGGATAAAGGACGACACTATACGTGTAACACGACAGCTCCTTGTCTAAGAGACGTCAAATCGATGGGGTATCGGAAGTATTGAGTCCATGTCTGTCCAACGGGGCACGTGGGCTAAATGTGTGGGTCGCAAGACCAACTTCGCGTGTTTGTTAAGGTATTTATTTTCCGTGCCCATTTGATGGATCATTGAAATTTAAATCAACAGATCAATGCACGCTATAAGAAATGAGATGGCCGATTACATAGATTATCGATGGTCCATTTGTAGCCAGCGATTAATCTGGTAATAGGCACACAAAGAGACAATGACGTCGCAAACAGGTATCGCCTGCACATCGCGTAGATTGCATAAAAACACATTGCGCATGCGTGGCTACTAATTTTACATTAATTTGTTTTGTATTCATCCATTTTATATATGTAACTATACATTTTATTTTGTAATTTTTACACACTTTATTGGAATATTACACAAATTATGTAATTTTAATTTACTTTATGTAAAAAGCACAAATTTGTTTAACTTCACAGTAAAAGTCCAAGTTTTTATGAAGTTTTCTGTGTAAAAATAAATAAAAATGTAAAATCACTTAGAAAACCGAGCGAATTCTACTTTAACTTTCAAAGTATTTTTACAGTGCAAGTATAAAAACTCAACTTCTACAAAGTGACCACATATCTGTATATAGTCTACCAATTTTAGAGGGGTCCGTACCCAAAGGTTATAGAGGCGCTGCAAGTCGCCATATTAGTGATGCGCGAATACGAGGAGATGTTTTAGTCGATTGTCTCGATTGTTCAAACATCTCGATGACTCTCGATGGTTGTCACTTGGACTCGTTTGTTGTTGTTTCATAGTTCACCGAGACCGAATCGCATAATACTGAATCGTATAGTGTCGAGAGCCACATAATATATACAATCGTTCATCACTCAACAACTGTGGTCGAATCGATGGTCGATTGTGCAGTAATCGCGTAATACGAATTCAATAGTGAAAAGATCACAGAGTACCGACTGAACAGTGAACAATCAACGAGTCGCGTGAACGTCAGTCGATTAGCATGTAACCTTGAATCGCGATTATATGTATTCTCATTCGCTGCTATTGCTATGACGTATGTGGCAAATAATCGACTTGAACAATCGAACATATGTCGATTGTAAAATCAAACTCCGAGTCGATTGTGGACTCGATTGTTATTATGAACGATTGTAAAAACATCTTTCATTCGCCCATCACTACGCCATATTTATTGAGACTTGTTCATTTCATATGTAATAAGAAGGAAAAAAATTCATGAATGGTCTTTTTGAACCTAACTAAGTTTAAATTTGTCCATTCATTGGGCAGTTTGTTAAAAAATTTTATGCCAAGATAGTTAACGCCGTATGTGGAAATATTAGTTTTGTAAAGCGGTAAACAAAGCTTTTCCTTGTTTCTGGTACTGTTAATCGTGGATTGATCTATGGTCACTATATTTATCTTGATTTTTAGTGGGTATGGCAAAAAAATCTTTTAAGATTAACATCAATAGGTAGGTATTCAACACGCCCTTATGCCTACTAATTCAGGTTTCCATACAAAGATATTATTTTACAAGACAATTCACCACGCGATTAATAAAAATATATCGTTAACGCAAAAATATGAGACAGTATGCAAATTCAAACATAGTACGTATTATTATAGGGTCCCGTCCCAAAATGGTAAATAAATGGATCCCACATAGTAATACTTCGTTGTCTGTCTGTCTGTCTAACTGCAGGAACATATTTACAATGGGACTTAGAGGGTTATAGCCCAAGGCGGCAAGTTCGCAGGGGCGGCAAAATTGAGGAAAGTAGTGTTTTATTTACGATATTTGTGGTATAGGGAATGGAAAAAAATGTGTGTGTTTTAAAGACCACCAACAGCTAAGATTATTTGAACCTAGCACCAATTCATATTTTCAATTCATTATTTTTTTTTTTTAATAATAAATTGAAAATCCAATTGACACTTTTACCAGCTCTCGGGCTAGAACCCGGGACTTGTAATAGAGGAACCATAGTAACGCCATGTAAACGACAGCATTGCTACACGCTCGACTATTTTCAAGCCCTGATAAGGAATGGAAAGAGGTTTGGGAGAGGAATTGGGGAGAGTAAGATAGGATGGGTAAGAAACATTTAATGAAGGAGGGGACGGCAAATACTGGTTTAACCCAAGGGCGGCAAAAATCTAATCCACCTTTGTCTATCTGTCTGTATGTCACAGTCTATTTTCTCAGGAACTATATATTAGTACCTATGCTAAGTATCGACTTGAAATTTGGCATAGTTACCTATATAAAGCTTATGTGCCACAGTCGCACCTAGGGTTGCTACCCGTACTATACAGAGTGGCACATCTTAAACAATGCAGTGAAATATCTCGTAAACGATGCAAACCATAAAAAAAATTTTTTTACAAAAGTTATAGAGTGTCAAGGGGAACAGAAGACTGTGATATCAGATTTGACATAGGTGGTGCTGTGAAGGTCAGGCGAAGGTCAGCTTCGATTTTTTAATTGCAACAATGCATTTTTATTCCTGAATATGATACAGTATTTAATAGTGAACAGTAAATTATTAAGGTACATATGAGCTAAAGTTAATAAATATTGAGATATTTACAAATTAAATAGCAAATTTAATTTGTCAATTCGGTTCTTTTATGAATTGAATTCAAGCCAAGAAGGCCGGTGCTTACATATCATGTATCTGCTATGCCATAATTTATCTAATTGTCATTCATTTTGGCTGTTATTAACTTCCCATTGGAAGTTATTGTAATGGGTCCGAAAATCGAAATCAAAAAGGAAAAAAATTTTTATGTTTCAAGGTCACTACACTATTTTTACACTACTTTTAGAAAGATGTCTGTGTGTGTGTATGTGTGTGTGTGTGTGTGTGTGTGTACGTACGTACGTACGTACGTATGTGTCCATTTCTTTCTAAGACGAAATCTCGAGAATGAAAAATGATATCGACTACGTTGGGATGCCAATCGACGCGTATTAACGTAAATATGATCTGAAAGAAATTTTTTCAAAATCGGTTCAGCCGTTCTTTTTTCTTAACCAAATAACCTCCAAAAAAGTAGATTTTATACAATATCTCGCGAATAAAAAATTATATCGACTTCGTAAGGGTGTCAATCGAGGCGTGTTAATGTCATTTTAATCCGACATAAATTTTATAAAAATCGGTTCAGCCGTTTTTTTTTTTTTTAATTATTGTTAAAAATAAATAATAATTATGTTTTAATGATTAAAATGATTACTTTTCTGTGTAATACCTAATTTAATTATTATTATTAAATATTTATCAAACTGGGAAGTTCGTCGTGTGGACCTCAAGGGTCGCACTTTAGTCCTAATAAACGACCCACCTCACGGCTTGTTTAATTTGTAAATATCTAAATATTTATTCACTTTAGCTGGTATGTACCTTAATAATTTACTGTTCACTATTAAATACTGTATCGTATTCTGGAATAAAAATGCACTGTTATACTTAATTAAAAAAGTCAAGAGGTGTCATGGGACACCCGACAGAAGTTATGCTTTTTACGCATTGTATAATAAAACCGAATTTATCAAAGCTATAGACAATACAAAAATTTGAAAAGTTATTATTTGACCGTCATTTTCAAATATTTAAAAATTGATAAGCGTCGTAGCTAGAATCATCGCTGCCCCTGGCAAGATTCTGCTTTTACGCTCTGCTTGAAAAAAATCATATTCGCATCGCTGATTTCACTGATTGCGCCCTCTCGAGGTTATAACGCCCCTGGCGCGGGCCCCGCTTGCCAGGCCCTAGCTATGACGCTGAGGGTTCCGTACAGCATCCGATATAGTTTTATTGTAATCTTTATCAGTCTGTTTAAATGCCTGATTTTTTCAAAATTTTAGACCTAATACTTTCAGAGTTAAAGAGGGGAGATACTTGCTATTTTGGTGCATAACGCACCAGAAAAGGATGTCTCTCCCCTCCTCATCTCCGAAAGTATTAAATCTAAAACTTTGAAAAATTTCAAGCATATAAAAAAGTTGGTAAAGACTAGAGAAAAACTATAGTGAATAATGTACGGAACCCTCAGCGCTTACAAAATTATAAATAGAAGTTTAGTACCAATGTTGTACATGTCTGAACTGTGAACTTTTAATAAAATTCGCTTGATGTCGCTCTAAACTTATTTTCCATCATTTAAATGTGAGACATCTGTGTTCACTTTATATAAACTAAATAGATAAAGCGTTTTTACTTCCCACCTCTACTATGGTAGGGAAGTAATGGATTCAGTCCGAAAACAATATTTCGAGATTTTAACAGATTTTCACGTTTTGAGACCCTAGCAATCGTTTAAGATCATTTTCTGACTGATGTCTGTATGTGTGTGTGTATGTGTGTATGTGTGTGTGTGTGTGTGTGTATGTGGTCAATTTTTCGCCTTCGATATCTTAAGAACGGAACAACATACGGGCATGCCGATTGTTCTATTGTGTTTATCAGCCTTTAACTTAGATCTGATTAGATTTTGAGTCAAATCGGTTCAGTGGATCCTGAGATATTCAAAAAAACGTCCTCAATGTCACGTATTAACATAGGTAAAAAAAAATATAAATGAATTCTAGATGTTATAATATGAAAAAAATGTAAATATTTTTTTTCTCTAAAATGTATAGTTTTCGAGAAAAAAAATATTTTACTAAAAAAAATAAAAATTGTACGTAAATCAAGGTAACCATGATTTTTGCTATATTAAGCTAGCCATCAATAGATCACCAAACAAAAAAGAGGGCCATGCTTTTTTCAAAGAATAAAAATTAAATTGTGTTTTAAAGACCACCAACAGCTAAGGTTATTTGGGCCTAGTCAAAGAATAAAAAAAGAGTGTTTATTTTTTGCAAATATTTACTAGGTGGGAAGTATAGGACTGGTCATCAGTCGAATTTTTTAATAAGCGAATATCTATCATTTTATCTAGCTGTGTGCAAATAGTATAAATAACATAGCATAAAAGGTACGTGAAAATTATTTATTTTAAGTTTTTTTCTTCTTCAATTTTGACATATAATAGAAAAATAATCGTGTATGTTTTATACTGACAGCTGCATAACCTCAAACTATGGCGCCGGTGATTTTGCGGACTGAGCTTGAAAGTATTAAGCACCGATCTCTTTTATTGAGGCTGCATTGAAGAAAGGCGAGAAATTAGCTTTCTGTCATATTAAACATATTGAAGAATTTCGTGATGACACCATTAAGAATAGAATTATTGCAAAGTGCATCCGGCAAACTTGTCACCGAGACACCGTTTTAAAAAGAAAAAAGACTGTTACGGGTGGTCTGCCTCACCTATATATTATAATGTTGATCATTTATATAAATTATATGAAGGTTGGTGCAAATTGAATAGTTTAATAATTGTATGAAAATACGTTTATTGTGATTTTGTCATTGAAAAATATAATTATTTATTTACATTTAATTATTAAGAGATAAAATTATATCTACATTACATTATTGCAAAAATAAAAGTAAAAAAACTAAAACCCGACTACGTAAAAAGAAGAAAACAAGCAATATCAATAGTCGGAGATTCGAATATCGAAATTCTTTCTTCAACTCCCGAACAGGTTCCCGAGTATTGATAACAAAAAAAAAACTGTCTTACGCTTTGATTAGTTTGTTTTCTTCTTTTTACTATTCGAATAGATGAATATTGAATTATTCGAATAGAAGTTTGAACGAATATTCGAATATCTACTTTAATTTGAAAAATTCGGAGCATTTCTATACTATCTTTTTGCATATCATTCCATTGTCTTGTATTAGTAAACTTAGTGTTTTCCACTTCGAAACCGTTTGAGTTTTGACTCCTCCGCATTTCTCTCGCAAAAATAAGTAGGTATAAAGCCTGTTTTTTTTTTCATGTAAAATAAGTGTCAATGATTTCATGCCTGTAGTAGTTAGTCGTATGAAGTATAATAACTAATTAAAGTATAAATTATGTAACTCAATAGTCATTACGAATGAATTGTAAAGAATATTATTTCATGTTAAACATTATTAATAAACCGAATGTCGTATAATAAAGTACTATTTAATTCCAAGCTATCACAATGCCTATTTTGTGCTTTTAATTGCATCAGCACTAAAGAAAGACGAAAAATTTCTTTTACAGATTTACATTAATAATTTCCAAATAAGTTGTAAGTAATATCAGGGTTTTACTTACTTGACTTTTATTAACGCTTTGATCCACTTTGCTCGTTTTTCGAGGTTCTAACTCCGCGCAGAGAATCTATAAAATTTTATTTTACTTAAATCGCTATTAACACAACAAGTTATTTCCAGATCGCGTAGTTTTTCCCATGTTTTGTTTGTAATAATAATCTCTTCTCTGTTTGTAATTGAAAAACTTGACATTTTTAAACAACAATGCTGAATGCTCACTGACATATTATAGTTCAGAGCTTACAATTAGATCACACTACAAGCGCTCGCATCGATATTATTATAACTCTGCCCCCTGCACACAGTCTATTACCCGCAAAGCAAATCAGCACCCGGTATAATAATATACTTTACTGGAAAACTACAGTCGAACTTCGATAACTCGAACGAAATTAGTTGGCAATAGCGTCAAGAGTGAAAATTAATATTATTTGATACGTCAAAGTCTTGATAACTCGAATTTTTTTTGTGGAAAGTCATGGTTCGGGTAATCGAAGTTCGACTGTATTACAATATTTTTAACAGCTATAACTAGTTTTCGAAACTATAAGGTAAATATTAATCATCAGAGTATTAAACATTTCTCAGAGCGCGAGTCTGGTTTTTTAATTCAAATTTTTCATTAAACCAATAACAATTCTACATAATTTTTTAAAGCACTCGGGAAGTCTTCATATAAATAATATGACTCAGGAGTACCAATTATTTTTTTTTGTATAATTTAGGTCCAAAACTAAACAAAGAATATTTTATTTTACTTCAGAATAGAAAGTTACAACAATGTATTTTGATAACCTGTTGTCAAATGTGGGTGAAACTGTTATTTTTTTAGTTAGGTAGCCATAACTGTTACCAGAAAATGATTAGTTTTCAGTAACAGCCTTACAAGCGCCAGAAACAGATTTAAGAAAAGTTATAAATTTCCTGATAGTAAGTAACTATTACCATTTAAAAACACCAATTTTCCCACATGCTTTGGACTCAATTTATTTCTTCTTTCGTTTAAAACTAAACCAGATTCAGAAAACATTCTTGTCGGCGGTACTGATGTCGCCACCATACAGAACTTTTCTCTCACGACTTTTTCCAAATTCGGAAACAGTTGCTTGTTTTCTCTCCACCACGCCAACGGATTTTGACTTCTCGGCAGAAGGGGCTCCTCTATGTAGCGCGTTACTTCAGCAATTGCTTCTGACTCGGTTGACCCTGTAGCAATAAAATTTTATAATTAAAATCAAAGAAATGTCAAATCAGCTAAATTATAAGAGACAAATATATCCATTATTTTTTTGCTCTAATTAACATTGTATTAGATCTATTGATAGACTAGCAACCCACGGATTCACTCCCGGGAAAGTCCATTTTGCCTGCAGAGAGTATGGAAACCCCGTAATACGTGTAGCGAATTTTATTATTTTATATTTTGTATAAAAAATTTTTATTTGTATGGGAGCCCTACCTCAGGGCAAGTGAATATAAAGTAGCCTATATTTTGAGTTAAGGAGCCCTATACAGATTGTATCAAATTAAACCTATGCATAGGGCATTCTGTGTGTAAGACAGAGATCGATACATAAAGCAATAAGTAAGAATGAGATAAATGATCGCTAATAGGATGTTACGTGGTTACTGTAAATAAATAATATTTATACAACCTAATAGCGCGTCATCTTTGTTTTTTCGCTCCTTCTATGCTGTAAAAATGTAAATCTTTTATCAGTTTAATTTACAGTAACCACGTAACATCCTATTAGCGATCATTTATCTCATTCTTACTTATTGCTTTATGTATCAATCTCTGTCTTACACACAGAATGCCCTATGCACAGGTTTAATTTGATACAATCTGTATACTAAATTTCATTGAAATCAAATTGCAGACACATTGAACCCTCCCTCTAGTTTTATAATTAGTAAGTATTGATTACATACGGTTCGGTTTTAAAGCAGCTGTTCTGGAATCAAATTCCATAAATATGGAAAATTCATCTGTTTCTGCAGGTTCATTCTTCATTCTGGAGCAATTATTTTCAGGCGGTGATACTTTCTTTTCTTCATTTATCTTTTCAGTAACTAGTTCTATAACATTTTTTTTAGTTACGTCAGCGGCGTACTGATCAGAAAATCCAATCTGTTTGAATCTAGGATCGAGGAAAGTACACATTGCAACCGTTCTGCAATTTTCAATATTGAAAAATCCCCCATTGACGCCGGCGACCAAATTGCTTAGAATTTTTTCGACGTTTTCGTGCAGAATTTCTTTTCTTAATTTTTCGCAAACAGATTTTAAACCGTTCGTAAAAATAATCACTTGTCCGGCGCTTATTTCAGTTTCGTCACTCATTCTCACGGTGATTCCTTCGAACGGTCTTAAAACTTTACACAAATCTCGTAAAAAATCCCATTCTTCCTGTTGGATGACCGGTAAATCGTGATCTAGTAGGGCGAGGGAAGTTTTTACGGCGTCTTCTAGTTCCAAAAACCGCTGCAGCATGTAAAAAGTCGAAGTCCAACCTGTCTCGGCATCTTCGATTATTTTTTTCGGTTTTGATACTCCGGAATTTTTTTGGTAGCTAATTAATTCTTCCTGTGCTATGGCGCTACGTTTAAAATGAAAGACGATAGTTTTAACTTTATCAATAACGTAATTCACGCTATCTAAACTATTTTGTACTATTAAGTTCAGAGTGTGCGCGTAACAACCGAAATGTTCCCACTGCAATAATACGATTGCGTTTTTAATATTTGTCGCGTTATCCGTCACCGCTATCAGTATTTTATCTGTTATATCGAATTTGTCGGTTAGATTCCGAATTTCTTGCGCTAAATCGCTGCTGGTGTGTCCAGGTTCCAACAAAACACACCCGAGAAGTATTGATTTAAATTCGAATTTTTCATCTATATAGTGTACTGTAACTGCCAAATAATTATCCACTTTGTTGGATGTCCAACTGTCCGTCGTCAAACAAAAAGAATTCACAGATTGTAGTTTTACGTGCACTAAATCGTAACATCTTTCGTACGCCGCTGGAATCAGCTTTCTCGAAATTTCTTTTTTTCCTGGCAATCTGTAGGAAGGATTTAATTTTTTCACAAAACCCATAAATCCCCTATCTTCAACCATAGAAAATGGTTGAAAATCATGAATAAACAAATTCATTATTGACCTATCCATTTTTTCCGCTTGCGCAACAATCTTTTTTTTCGGTATGTACAAAGATAGTTTCTTTTGTGGAATTTTTTGTGGGGTTTTAACTTTTCGAATTGGCACTGTAGACGTAGAAGGGCTAGGTTCTACCACGGTATACGCGTGTTCTATCGAAACATTTTCTTCACAGTCCATTTCTTCAATTACTTCTTTTTTAAGGTTTGAATTACTAATTATTGTGGGATGTTTCTTGTCTAAATGTCTGTTGTCTAAATGTTTTTTTAAATTTGTAATCGACGATTTATAACTTAGTTTCTGTGAACAAGCGTCGCATTTTGCGATTTTTGAAATGTCATCAACGATTGAAAAGTACGACCATAGGTGACTGGTTTTTTTCTTATAATTTGAATTTGGACTTGGAGTGAACTGAGGCTGTTTATTTTGTCTCATTTTTTCTTCACTCACTTCACCTTTTATAACAGTTACTGCTGAAGGGGACGACGCATACTGTGTCGGTTCTATCACAGCATGTTGTGGTTCTATTTCAAAATATAAATGTTCTATAGCAATATTATCCTCAGAAAAAGCGGCGTCTTCATTTTCGTTACCCTCAACAAGATATTCTGTCGGATGTTTTTTGAGTAAATGTTTTTTTAAATTGCTAATTGACGACTTGTAACTTAATTTTTGTTCACAAATATCGCACTTCGCGACCCTCGCGGCTTCATCCACGCGGGTGAAGACAGACCAGAGAGCACTAGTTTTTTTCCTAACATTACTCATATTGAAAATGAGATCTTAAAAATACCGACTACCGTAATAATTAATCCTTGTTTAAAAACAATATAAACTAGATACTTAAATTTATAGTTCCAAACTTTGTGATTACTTTACAAACTGACTCACTGAGGAAAATTGAAAACGCGTCTTCAAAATCGGTATACAAATGTCGTTTATCGAAATATTATTATAAATAAATTCACAAACTTCGCACTTCTTAAGAAAATAATATGAAGTATCAGAAAAATATCCTTGATGTGAAGTTGTTATTTTATAACAGTAGTAACTGCCAACTGTAAACTGTTATATTGTACCGGAACACCGGAACAGTTATTTTTCGGTAACAGTAACGTTATAAAATAAATGTTCCTGTTATTTTGTTCTAAATTTTGTACAAATTTTCACTGGAACCGGTCAATTTAACGCTGAACGCGGGAACGGACTGCGATTGAATGCATTTAGGATTGAATAGATGAAATTTTTTGGTACTTCCCCGTTATTTCCTGGTATTAATAATGGTCCCTCTTCAGTGTCGATTTCTCGGACTGTTCGAAGTGATTCTTTTTCTGTAAGGACATATTACTGTCCAGAATTTTTCTCATTAAAAAAAGTACCAAATTGTATCATTCTTATTTTCTAATACAAGATATTGTTTATATACTATCGAAATTTCGCTATCCTGGCGGCTGGCACTCAATAGTTGCCTATTGCCATGCCAGTTCAAAATGCATTTTAAATAAAAAGCAAGACAATTATTAATGCAGTTGTCAGTCATTGACCTTTTGAATTTTAGGTGCCTACTTACTTATATTTTACTTATTGAATACTCATAATGCCTGGCCGAAATTAACTACAAAAAGCAATCAAATTTGGATTTATCATTATATAAATACGTACAAAAGTTTGGTAAGTTCAACGTATTTTAATAAAATAATTTTTTATTTTATTCCATTTACACAAGTTTTATAGGCAACATAACCTCATTTGGTGAGATTACGATATCCGGGCCGCCGAGTTTTGACCGTCGATTCTTATAGATCTCGACGAGATAAACAAAAAATAAAGAATAAAAAATTTCGATATCTCGCTTAGTTTTCGAAATATACCCAAAGTTACTATTGTTAAATCTATTAAATAAGCACAACTGTCATAATGACAGCTGGTACTTATACCGTATACCCAAATTCGAATGGTCTACAAATTAAAATCCTAATTTTTTTCTCTTGTAAAATAATTCGATTGTTTTTATGTTTCTTTATTGTTTTGTGCTACGTATCGATACGCTTTACGATGAATCGAATGATCACGATGAGTTATCCGATCCCCGATCTGTTGAAAATTAAAGATGAAAAATAATCAAAGGTCTTTGACTATTACAATGTTAAGTTGCTTATACCAAATTTTGGAAGAAAAAGAACAATAAAATTTAAGAAACCAGGTATTTTAGAAGAAATGCATGCCTCGGTCTTGTCCTGCAACTAAGTCGAAAAAAAAAATTCATTCACAACGTACATACATTTTAAAACTGTTTAAACTCGCAAAATCGCTTCGAGTTCATTTAGATTTAAAATGTACAACCCGTGCGGTAGGAAGGTGCCGTAATATCAGCGATGAAAGCCGTTTCAGTATCCAGCAATTTTGGCAGAACCAGATCTGGATATGATATCCGCTTGGATCTCTTTCAGAAACGGTTAAATAAAATAGATATTATATAACTGCTCGATTTATTAAGCATCGAGCACTTTCATTTTTAAAAATGCTTTTAAAAGTATCGACCACTCACCAAAGTGCTTAAAAAATTAAGCACTATAAAGCATTTTAAAATACCTTCGTAATTCTTAACTTCAAACATTAATGTACCAAAGTCCAAAGTTGAAAGTGCTTAATAAGCAAGTCTTTGTGTAAGTGCTCTAAGCATCGAGCACCTGTTTTGCGAAGTGTTTAAAGCTCTGATTATAGCCTATGGCCCTCTGCTACTTTGAAAGTGTAATGTAAATCGGTTTAGTGGTAACATAGTAAGTGCCAATCTTTGTTGTTATTCATGTAGCTGAAGTGATACCATCTATTTGTATAACAAAATTAATAATTAACATCACCGTATTAATAATATACAGTCTGTCCACATGATCATGGTTCATGATTATGGGAGAATTAACACAGTAAAACATGACCAGCATCTGCGATACCTTTGGATAAATTTAGATTATCACTACGACATAGATTTATTTATAGTAGATTATATGTATATCTAGTGACGTAATGAGGTATATCACTGACGAGTAAGAGTATGTTAAAACGAGCGATTGAGCGAATTTTAACAGTCACACGAGTCATAATATCATTAACGCACGAGATATATATGGTATTTTTTGCCATGGGCAGGTACCAACTATAAAATATTTGCTTTACACTTCATTTTCAGTATTTTCAAAAAAAAAATAGTTTATTTTGTGTCGCCAACTTCACTTCCATAGTAGGCCGAGACACGCACAGGAGTATGTAACAGTGAGCGGATCAGGCGAATAGACATAAATCACTATAAAAATGGAAAGATACGTTCCCGCACACCGGCCTGTCAAAACTCACTTTACATGCATGTAAAGCAGCTATTTTATAGTGGGTATGGCAAAAAATAATGAACAGATTCTGTCGAATTAGCAAGCACCATTCAAATCGTTGACAACAATCAAAACATTGAAACGACAGGGCCACAGCAATGTTAAAGTTTCATGGTAATCGGGCTTGAGAATAGCCGAGAGTGTAGCGGCGCTGTTGTTTACATGGCGTTGCTATGGTTCCTCTATTACAAGTCTCCAGTTCCCGAGTTCTAGCCCGAGAGCTGGTAAAAGTGTCAATTGAATTTTCAATTTATTATTAAAAAAAAAAAAAAAATAATGAATTGAAAATATGAATTGGTGCTAGGCCCAAATAACCTTAGCTGTTGGTGGTCTTTAAAATACAATTACAATTCATGGTAATCCCCCCCCCCCCCAGGGGGGACATTGGAATGTGGTTGCTATCGCAAATTGCATTCCAATGTTCTTTGGGAGTTAGCGTTCCCAGGGACCCGAGCTCGTACCAGTCGGTTAGTGTATATCGGCTGGCGGATTCTAATACACAAATGGATTATTTGTTGTGTTGATGACGCTAATGACCTGAGTTTGGATAAAATTTACATTATTGAGATTCGGTTACTATGAATTTAATTAATTAATTGTAGATTATAGACGCGTCGTCTATAATCTACAATTAATTAATTAAATTCATGGTAACTGAATCTCAATAATGTAAATTTTATCCAAAGACATCGCGGATCCTGTTCATGATTTACTGCAGTTAATTCTCCCATAATATATCATGGACCATGGTCCTGTGAACACCCTATATTTAAACAGAATATAACAATAATGAAGTGATAAATATTATGTATTTATTAAAATTCGAAATCGTATTTCTGTAAATAATATTGTTTGTCTAGTTTTATCTTATCAGTGCGGGTGAATAACCACAAAAATTGACAATGTTCTAAATTATTCATTGTCACGGCATAATCAGTTTAGTTACTACGTCGAGTCAGTCAGCTGTCGACTGTTTTATCAGAAGGTTTTTTTTTATTGTTGTAGGTTCGACATGCGGCTCGTCATTTTGGATAGTTCGGACTATGTGGCCGAATGGTCGGCTAAATATGTTCTGAAAAGAATTAACGATTTTAAGCCCGGTCCCGATAAATATTTTGTTCTTGGATTACCTACAGGTACGATATTTGCATGAATTTAGTTTTAATATTTACGCGTGCCTTTGAACATGAACAGTCAAGAAGGCACATGATTTCTTTTAAAGAACATCGCCCATTTTACTTAGTTCAATGTATTTCCATATATCGATATAATTTGCAGTCTGTCATGTTTTGTTGACTCTGTCAAAACACGGATCCAGAGGGAAGCTAGCGTTGCTAGTCCATAGTTGTAGCGTCAAAGGTCAGAGCAGGTGGAGAACCCCATTGACTTGTTAAAATTACAAGTTCATTACCCATGCTACCACCCATAATTGCGAATAAACGAAAAAATCCTACAATTTGTTGTTTATTAATTTTGTAAATGCTGCATTCATGATTGCTTTTTACTTCCTTATGTGAAATTATGTTTTGTCTTTAGGTGGAACGCCGTTGGGAATGTACAAGAAGCTAATAGAATATCATAAAGCGGACAAGGTATCTTTTAAATACGTGAAGACCTTTAATATGGACGAATACGTAAATTTGCCCCGAGATCATCCCGAGAGTTATCATTATTACATGTGGAATAATTTCTTTAAACATATCGACATCGATCCTAAAAACGCTCACATTCTCGACGGGAATGCAGAAGATCTCGCAGTGGAATGCGAAAGCTACGAGAGGGAAATAGCTGCGGCCGGCGGCATCGAGTTATTTATTGGAGGTATTTAATTTCGTATTAAAATTTTGTAATAGTAGATTGTATATGTAGATGCGTAATGACTAATCAGGTATATTACTGATGAGTAGTGACAGTATGTTAAAACGAGCTAGTAAAATCGCCTAGTGCAGGGGTCGGCAACCTGCGGCTCGCGAGCCGTATGCGGCTCTTATGATGTCAAGATGCCGCTCTCCAGTTCCATGCGCAAATATTAATAATTATATTATTTTATTTTCAAAACTCATAAAAAATGTTATACTGCAAAAAAAACTTTAAACAGGATAAAAACACTCAACAGAAGAACAGTGAGAATAGGTGGAGTAGAGAGTATATGGACAGCTGACATTTTTTAAATGTGGCAACACTGTTCTGTTTGTTTAGTTATAATCCTAATCAAATACCATAATATTGAAATAAAAATGTTAGTGGCTCTTTAAAAACTGGGAAATTTTGTAAATTGTAACTTTTGGCTCTTCCGTCCCAAAAGGTTGCCGACCCCTGGCCTAGTGTAATCGACCCTTATCTATCGATGTGAATCAAAGTTTTAACAAAATATCAAATTTTACACTTTGATTTTTTTCCGCGTATTTATTAAAGTCTGTAGTTTTTTGAACGAATAAAGAATAAAATTGAATTTTCCCGACCGTAGGTATCGGTCCGGATGGACACATCGCGTTTAATGAACCCGGATCTTCTCTTGTTTCAAGAACAAGAGTGAAAACATTGGCTCAAGATACTCTGGAAGCAAACGCACGATTCTTCGATAACGATATCAGTAAAGTTCCTAAACAAGCACTCACTGTCGGAGTTGGAACTGTGATGGATGCGAAGGAGGTATAAATTTGGATCTTCACAAAAAAAAACTTCCTTTAAAAACGCCACTAAAAAGAGGAAAATAATAAAATTTTTAGGTCGGCACCAATTTAATTAGGTACTTTATCTACTTTCATTTTATTAAATTGTCGCCGACCTCAAAATTTTATTATTTTCCTCTTTTTAGTGAAACATCACGCGGCGATGCAACGCACTTCATTGGCTGGGCAGCGCGTATTGTTGCTAGGCAAATAATGTTTATAGTATAATCTATATTCTATGAAAAAGAATGTCTGTCTGTCTGTTTGTCCCGTATGCGTTCCTATACCATTCATCCGATTGCGATGAAACTTTGCTGAATTATTGTGCTCACTACTGGGAAGATGTGTGTAGCTTCATAAATTCTTAGCACCGGGTCGAAACAGGGTGGCTCTATTACCGTGCATGGTGGAAGTACGTGTTTATATGGCGGAGGGACGGGTGTTTAATCTTCAAAATATATAAATTCTTAGTGCTCGGGTGAAGCCGGGCCTGGCCGCTCGTATTTGTAATAAGAAAACAAAAAATATATACAGTGCGTAAGAAACATAGCTTCTGTCGGGTGTCCCACGACTTTTTTGTTTATAGGTTATGATTTTAATAACCGGCACGAACAAGGCGTTCGCTTTGTACAAGGCGATCGAAGAGGGCGTCAACCATATGTGGACCGTGTCGGCTTTCCAACAGCACCCGCACACTTTAATGATCTGTGATGAAGATGCTACGCTTGAACTGCGCGTTAAGACTGTTAAATATTTTAAGGTGGGTTCGATATTTCGTTGTTTGTCATTTTAGCTTTAGAGGCGTGTTTGTTGGCACGTTTTGAACTGTTAAAGCGCTTGTCGGCAATACAAAACTCTTCGGACTGCATGTTTGTTGGCCGAATTCTCGGATCTTCGGACCGTTTGCACTTGGTTCTAGCAGTTTTGACGCGAATGACGTCTAATATTAAGTCTCATACTGGGGTGGCTTTTTGAGAAACTAACGCAGATCGCAATTCACCGACACTAGATCGCAAATCTCTGAAACTAAATCGCAAATTTTCTTTGGAACCTGTACGATGCTTTTAGTAAATTTCATGAATTTCACTTTTATATCTGAATTTATTTAATCTATCCAACCATTTTTCCCAAGTCCCAACTAACATAAAAGATATTCAGAACGCAATAAACGCACCTCTCGCCTTTTCTGCTATATTTTTAGTCTTGAAGGCAGGGACGAATAGGCCCACCGGGACACCGGAATTTTTCCGGTGGGCCGCTACTTATAATGACGAAAATAGGCCGACGAAAAATACTGCAATTGTACATACATATAAATATTTATGCAGGTGTGCAAGCTTTCACGGCCGGCATTGTTCCAAGTCTTCATGGTTTCCGGGCTTGTAGGCCGTGGTCCGGTAGTATTTCTACCTGACGTTTCGTCTACAACTGCGGTAGACATTCTCAAAGGCGATGTGGCAGCGGTCGAAGTACCCTCCTTGGCGGCTCCACAGGTCAGCGTGTCAGCGACTGGTGTTCTCCCTTCTTTTATGCTCAGTACCAATGTGTTCTCTGTTCGGAGACGTACTACGACCGAACAGAGAACACACTGGTACTATGCATAAAAGAAGGGAGGACACCAGTCACTGACACACTGACCTGTGGAGCCGCCAAGGAGGGCACTTCGACCGCTGCCACATCGCCTTTGAGAATGTCTACCGCAGTTGTAGACGAAACGTCAGGTAGAAATACCACCGGACCACGGCCTACAAGCCCGGAAACCATGAAGACTTGTAACATAATATTATTGTGAAATGTAAACTATTGTTTCATTATCTCGGTTGTGTTGACCGGCTTAACCCCCTCCCCCCTCCTCCGAGAATAAAGCTAGCTACGCAAATGCCAGTGATGCGTTAATACCAGGAATGTATTATTTTTTATTTTTATTCTTTTCATAGTTTTTTTTTTCAGATATTTGTGTTTTTGTATTCTTTTCTAAATTATATTCATTCATTTGTTTTCTTTATGCAGACTGTTGAGTGTGTTTGCTAGTTGGCTGTGCTTTTGTCTTGAATTTGCATCTTTTATCTATGGTGGTGGAATCGTGTGGAAATATGGGCATGGTCTTCGACGAGGTATTTAAACATTAACGCAACAAAACAACTCAATTAATGCTTACCTGATATTATTAAGACTTATCTTTTTCTAATATATAATATTTATGTTTGTATAATAATATGTGTATTGTGCAATATTCCATACGGCAGTAGTGCAATCGTAGACATGGAAGGATGGACAGAGCGTTCCCCTATACCAGAGATGGCGAACCTATGACACGCGACGGAATATTGTCGGCACGCCATTGATTGAGGCACCTGCACAATCGAAAAAAACTCGGGTCGCAGTGCCAAAACCCTGCCGACAATATAGTGCATTTGCTAATACTCTGGCACTGTGGCTTTATTATGTGAACTTAAGTTTGTTTTTGAACAAAAAAAAAATTTAACCCCTTAATACATCCCTTAAAATAATATTTTTTTTCTTAATTTCAATATTTTTATCAATGTAATAACATTTATATTATGAGATCGACACGACTAGTCGACGCATGGCTCTCAATGCTGAATGCATTATCGAAATAATTCTTTTCATCTACGTTTGAATAATTTTTTTGTCCACTAAATTTCTTTAAGCGCTTGTTGGCACGTCATGGCGACATTAAACATTTTTTGAAAAAAATTGGCACGTAGATGTGAAATGGTTCGCCATCCCTGTCCTATATTATAGGGTATAGGCCACTGATCTCTGTACTTCCTAGCTGGAAAGCTATTCCTCAGTAGTCTGCCATTGTCCCAATTTGAACTAGAGTTGCTCTAGTAAGAGTTGGGACAAAGACGCCATATTTGGTCAAAGGAAGGGAGTGCAGTGAAAATACCATAGAGATATCATAGATAGAGTGGGGGAGTCATAGGCACAACTGTAAGTGACAGTGTCACCTTGCAAAAGAGATATACGAATATGTTGTCTTTTCCTTGTCTTCTGACGCATTTGTGAATTTAAAAATTTATAGTAGTGATAACTCATTACTCGTAACATGTGAACAATCAACAAACAGTTAATATTTTATTTAATAAATGGTTTGATTGAAATTTATAACATAAACATAAATACATTGATCATTACAACATAAAATATATTCTGTCACCTCGTGTTTCACTGTTCGCAATCTTTTCTACGCACACACACTCTCTCTACTCATGATCTCTTGCAACTCTGTACTCGTTGCGTCATGTCGACTCACACAATACTGACAAAATGGCGTACATGCGCAGTAGATTTTATTTTTGCTAACAGTAGGTATTGTTAATTTACATCTGTAACCATAGTTATGTATTTGTGATGGAAAAAGATAGAAGTACACGTTTATTCACCATCTCTATCTTTTGCAACCATACTAACACGTTAAGGCTAAGAACCAATCACAATTCTAGAAAGAGATACGATATTCGTCTACAATAGCAATCTAATAGGGTATTTGACTGAATTTTTTTTTGTGTTATATTAATAGAGCAGTAAATTCTGAACAAAATGACACCTAAATCACTTCGTTCTGATTTCAAATTAGCTCAGAAATAATTTTTGAAATATTTATGTTAGCCCCGCCCGCTAATAATCGTTTTTGCTCTACGAACCTATGGCGTCATATTTTTATGAATGTACGTTTATATCTACTAATTCGATGCTAATTATATCAGAAACAGAGTGTTGAAAAATACCGTTTTGTACCTATGTGAACATGATGTAAACAATCTAAGCTCCGTTGCTATGGAAACATTCATTTTTCACTTAAAATTGACGTCACACGTTCGCACACGGTGTTTGAAGTCACGTGACACAGATTAAAAATCATGATTTTCTTTATTACTTCCCACCTCTACTATGGTAGGGAAGTAATGGATTTAGTCCGAAAAAAATATTTCGAGATTTTAACAGATCTTCACGTTTTGAGACCCTAGCAATCGTTTAAGATCATTTTCTGACTGATGTCTGTATGTGTGTGTGTGTGGTCAATTTTTCGCCTTCGATATCTTAAGAACGGAACAACATACGAGCATGCCGATTATTCTATTGTGTTCATCAGCCTTTAACTTAGATCTGATTAGATTTTGAGTCAAATCGGTTCAGTGGATCCTGAGATATTAAAAAAAACGTTCTCAATGTCACGTATTAACATAGGTAAAAAAAAATATAAATGAATTCTAGATGTTATAATATGAAAAAAATGTAAATATTTTTTTCTCTAAAATGTATAGTTTTCGAGAAAAAAATATTTTACTAAAAAAAAATAAAAATTGTACGTAAATCAAGATAACCATGATTTTTGCTATATTAAGCTAGCCATCAGTAGATCACCAAACAAAAAATTCGACTGATGACCAGTCCTATACTTCCCACCTAGTAAATATTTGCAAAAAATAAACACTCTTTTTTTTATTCTTTGACTAGGCCCAAATAACCTTAGCTGTTGGTGGTCTTTAAAACACAATTTAATTTTTATTCTTTGAAAAAAGCATGGCCCTCTTTTTTGTTTGGTGATCTACTGATGGCTAGCTTTGATATATTAAAAATCATGGTTACCTTGATTTACGCACAATTTTCTTTTTTTAGTAAAATATTTTTTTTCTCGAAAACTATACATTTTAGAGAAAAAAAATATTTACATTTTTTTCATATTATAACATCTAGAATTCATTTATATTTTTTTTTACCTATGTTAATACGTGACATTGAGGACGTTTTTTTGAATATCTCAGGATCCACTGAACCGATTTGACTCAAAATCTAATCAGATCTAAGTTAAAGGCTGATAAACACAATAGAACAATCGGCATGCCCGTATGTTGTTCCGTTCTTAAGATATCGAAGGCGAAAAATTGACCACATACACACACACACACATACACACATACACACACACATACAGACATCAGTCAGAAAATGATCTTAAACGATTGCTAGGGTCTCAAAACGTGAAGATCTGTTAAAATCTCGAAATATTTTTTTCGGACTAAATCCATTACTTCCCTACCATAGTAGAGGTGGGAAGTAAAAAGAGGGCCATGCTTTTTTCAAAGAATAAAAAAAAAACAAAAAAAGAGTGTTTATTTTTTGCAAATATTTACTAGGTGGGAAGTATAGGACTGGTCATCAGTCGAATTTTTTGTTTAAGTATGTTTACGAAACTTATTAATTAATAAAAATAAAAATTCTAATAACTATTTTAGAGCATAAACTTTCATTATAACAAAGTTTTATATTTTATTTTGATCACTGGCAACTAGGTACCCTATTATAGATAGGATAGGCACTGCCGCACTGCCCATCCTCCATGTCTGTGAGCGCCATTGCACCTTAGCAGTCGAAGCACATTTTGTTTTTGTTTTAAATAAATTTACAAAAAAAAACAACAAACAAACTCAATGTGAAAATTAACTCAATGTGTTTTCATAGGCCTTGAGTGCAGTCCACCACAAATTGATAGAAGATGACATAGCCGTAGCGCATGCTAGACTTTTCCATTGAAATGGTATAATAATTATTATTATTTATATTCTAATAATTTATCGCCTTAAGTTTGTGTTTGTATTGTTTATGTGTGTAAAATTCGTTTTTCATTTTATTATTTATTTATTGAGCGCACGATAGCAAAACGGTCGTCTATGATTTTGGTGTTAATAAGACATCAGAGAGTCGCGTATTAGAGTGCCCGCGGTGAGAGATGAAGCCAGGCACGTCATCAATAATATTCTAGTGAACGCCTGCTTGTCCCCGCAGACAGTGCCGTGTACACAAAACTGCACATTGGGTTTTAAAATTCCACCTCTAGAAAACACTCGACGCTCATGAATCTCCAAAACAGCCAATAGCAAGCTAGAAGGCGGGGCGCAATGCATTCACGTTACTATGACGCGGTGGCTTCATCTTTCGCCGCGCGAGGTCTAGTACTATAACTATGAATGGCTGACCATAGTTCGCGTCACTTCCGTAGCGGCATTAATCCATGTGTTTATTTAGACTTTAGAGTATTCTCTACCGGAAGCTACCCCCTGCATTCTTCAACTCAAATCCTTTGCCCCGCCTAAAATGATTATGGCTCTCCCGACGCTATTTTCAAAGCTAACTGAAGAATCATACCAAGATCCTACAGGCGAAAAATTGAAAAAAAATATCCTGGAAAAACTTACAACTTTCTAAAAGTTGCGTAATCTTTGACACGTAGCGAAAACATTTTTTCAAGAAATTCGCCTTTAGGATCTGTAGTGTGATTCTCGGTCTTTCATTTAGCTTTAAAAATAGCGTCGGGAGAGCCATAACCGTTTTTGGGTGAGGGGAAAGGATTTGAGATGAAGAGTGCAGGGGGTAACAGCCGGTAGATCTTACATTGAAAAATATACACTTTTGGTTAGAAAAAACTTATTCATCTAAGGTTAACGCAAGTTAAAGAAGTATAAAATATGTATGTTTTTTTTTTCAGAATTTATGGAGTGTCCATAGTAAATTGGTGGATAATTTTCCATGATTTTTATCAGCATTATTCTTCCATTTAAATAAAATATATTTTATCTATTGAAATTGAACTTTATATTTTTTACTTCATTTTATGGTTTATGAAAATATATTTTTTAAATTTTAAAACTTGAATTATTATTATCAGGGACGTATTTGCCTCTTGTAGAAAAGGGCACTTGCCCAGGGCGACACAACCTTTTAAATATCAGAAGCGATCGTCTGTGTCCAGGGCACAAATTTTACAAAATACGTCCCTGATTATAAACCTCTTATAATAGA
The DNA here is from genome assembly GCA_039654895.1 of Mongoloraphidia duomilia. Lineage (NCBI taxonomy): Eukaryota > Metazoa > Arthropoda > Insecta > Raphidioptera > Raphidiidae > Mongoloraphidia > Mongoloraphidia duomilia. Next base: position 115,868 of record CM077524.1, read on the forward strand.
TCACCAAACTGTTTTCCTAAAACCTTTAAATTTTATCTAGCATAATTATAATTAACTAGGTGTCCCGATCCGGTTCGCCCGGGTGCAAATTTAATATACAGTGTAAACGCCAAACGGTACACCCGAACATACGGACTATTGAATTGAATTGTGGATTATAGACGCTCGACAACAAATGTCATTAGCGTCCATAGGGACTATTATGTACCTGCTACTTCGTCAGCGTGGATAAGTTTGTTCTTTCGTAATGAACTGGTTGGAATTTCGGGTTAATTAGGTATTTAGTCGTAGCTGGGTTCATCTGCGCCCAGGGCAAGTTCTGATTTCGCTCTCCGAGGTTAGCGCCCCTGGCACGAACCACAATTGCCCTAGGCCCTAACACACACATACCTATACAATATTGTTACGGAAATTGTTTATACCATTTTATTATGTCCGTAAAAATACACTTTTATTAGCTACGTAGTTATACACGTGTGGAACGCGCGTCGCCGTTCGCCGAGATGCCCCAATCCAATCCCCTCCATTTCCGCCTGGAGACCATTCACCGTGTGCCGTGTTGGCATAATTAGTTCTCGCCAGTACCGCTAGGCTAATACATACGCCTTGCTGTTATTGTCTATGGTTGTGGTAATTGTCTATGGTTATACGCCAGTGAACCTAAGTCGAACTGAAGCACATCTGCTCTTGATGCGTGTAACAATATAGTAGATTGTATATCTAGTGGCGTAATGTCTTATTACTGACGAGTAGTGACATAATGTTAAAACGAGCATATAGCGAGTTTTAACGCAGTCGCACGACTCATAATATCATTTTGCACGAGATATTATGTATGGTATTTTTTGCCATACCCACTACAAATACCTGCTTTTCACTTCATATTATTCAGTATTTTCAAAAAATTTTGACAGTTCATTTGTGTCACAAACTTCACTTCTATAATAGGTCAAGGTACGTACAGCTGAGAGAGGAATATGTAATAGCGGGCTGATCAGGCGAATAAACGTGATATAGATCACTATGGGAATGAGTTGATTTCCCACACTAGTGTGGGGCTTGAGAATGGCCGAGCGTGTAGCATGGCGTTGCTATAGAAAGAAATAGAAATAATATATTTGTTTCTTACAAGACACAATATAACAAAACATATGCACTTTATAGTTTTGAAACAATACAGCGCTACCTAAGGTTCTAGCCCGAGAGCTGGTAAAAGTGCCAATTGGATTTTCAATTTATTATTAAAAAAAGGGGTGGGTCTCGGGACCCCCGACAGATGTAAAACATCAAAGAAAACGTTATTGAACTCGGTGGTATTCTCTATGTAGTAGTATATATTTTTTCAAAAGCAGCAACTAACTGTAATGCTGACGTAATCCTATATACTGCACTGCAACACACGCGGTTGCCCGAGCGCGCGGAAGCCGAGAGAGAGAGAGTGCCGCAGTGGTGGGGAGAACAGCAGCGAAGGAGCGGACCAAACATTTCGTTGCATATTTCCCCTCACGCGGCTGTTCACAGCCCGACATAAGATGTTTCACATTAAAAAAAAAAATAATGAATTGAAAATATGAATTGGTGCTAGGCCCAAATAACCTTGGATGTTGGTGGTCTTTAAAACACAATTTCAATTTATCACACTAGTGTGTGAAAGATTCGTTCCCAACTTACCGCACGCCGGTCTGTCAGGTAAAGCAGCTATTTTATAGTGGGTATGGCAAACACTATTTTTTGTTGATAATTTTAAAGTCTTTTGTTGGAGAAAAAAAGCGGTCGAATAATAATTTGAATTGCATAATGTAGCAAAAGCCCAGATGTTACGCCGCTGGCGACAATAGAAGCATCGAGAACAAGTAACAATGGTGAGGCGTGGCATGATATCGAAGACACGGGTAACCACCAGAATATTCTGGAAAGCGCGCGGCGTACGGGGTCAAGCTGCTAGCTCTATATAAGCAGAGTCAGTCACCGTAGTGAGTGAGTCGTGTGACAGTGTCGATTTGAAATAAATACAGCATATAAATTGTTCAGTGTTATTAAAGTGCTTCAGTTCGTTTAAGAATTACTGTTCGTTATTATTATCGTTTGATTGTTAGCATTGACATACAGTTATTGTATTTGAATTGTTGTTACATTTTTAATTATTGTAAATAAATAATTTATTCCACCCACGTAAGAAAACAGTTTTGTTACAATAATTAGGTACTGTCAATCAACAACAGAGGAAGAAAAATAAAAGCTTGAATGAAGATAATTGGCCCTGGAAAAGCACGTGGCAAATGTCACATTTTCTAGTCTGAAAGAAAACCGATAATCGGCGCAAAAGTCGTTCGTTTGTTTTGTGCGTTCGTTTGTTTCGGGGTGGCGGGGGGGGGGGAGGTGTCATATATTAGAGAAGCGGGGACTCAAACCGTTTCCGCTATACGAGACGGGATACGCGCGCAATTCGCGGCAGCTGGACAGTTTGGATGCTGTACTGGCTGGAGCAAATATTATTGATCTAGCATGCCATGGGCTAGGCTAGTCAGGACTCGTCCGAAGAGAGAAAACACGGCAGCGGCTCGGCTCGTGTGCTGCGGGACACCTCTTTCTGTTTGACGTTCTTTTATTTTCTATATAATAATATATCAAAAACTCTGCACCGTCGACTCAAAAATAAAAAAGAACCGGGACGCGTCTAAAAAACTCACCAACTTTTAAAAATAACATATCCATTGTAATATAGTTAATTAAAAATCTTCGGTTTTGAAAAAAAAAATTCAAAAAAAAATGACGATACGTGCTGACAATGTAAATTTTATACGAAATATTTTTTTATTTTCTTCTGTAAGGTGTATAATCAAAAGATAGTTATAAACTATGTGACATTTTATCCTTGTGAATAATTTATTTGTTTAATTTTTTGTATAAAAAATGGTAGAATTGAATATTATGGTACACTTAACTATATACCAACAAATGGTAAATAGAATTAAATGGTTCTGGAAGTTTAATTGGAAAGAATTGGAAATTCCTGTTGACTATTGGAACCACGATACGGACTATTTATGTATTGAAAATTCAGTAAACACTACCTGATTAGCGAAACAACTTTCGAAATCATATTTTACTTAATAATAAATATAAAAATATTATAGTTCGTATTTTTACGAAGAAAAAAAACTACCTACTGTACTAACGCACATTAAAAAAATAATAGAAATAAGTTGTGTTCAATAAGTTTATATAAACGTTCAATTGTTTCAAAGTTGTTTGTATTTTTACAACTTATTTAATAAACAAAATACAATCGTCATGGTTGATCTTGGTGGATACGTAATAATTCTGGTCGAAACCAAAGACAAGAAAATCAAACTTTATGGTAAGTTTTATTCATAATCTCTATTTAGATTTACAGTCCACGAATTTCAATACCTAGAATATAAGAATCGAGGGTCTGCAATTTTACAATATTCAAAATAAAAAAAAAACAATTGAAAAACTCACATGTTGCTGTCTTTGAACAAAATAGTTGATGTGCACCAAATTTGACAACTCGCTGACGTCATTGACTTTTCAACTAGAAATGACAGACACGTGTCTTTGGCACTCATTCCTTAAATCTAGGGCTGCGGAATTATTTTATCGGTTCAAATTGCAAAGAAAATCTGTTTTGACAATAACTTTTAAAATATGACGGAGCGTTTTTCTTCGCTAGAAAAGCTTTGTGAAATTTTAAATCGATCCTGCTCAAAAAAATACCTGATCGATTGAAACGATATTTTTTCTAATCCGTGCACACATATTTAATATACTTTTTGCCAGACCCACTATAAAATAGCTGCTTTACATGCATGTAAAGTGACTTTTGACAGGTCAGTGTAGGGGAATGTATCTTTTTCACACTAGTGTGAAAAAGCCAGCTATTTATTTCCTTAGTGATTTATGTTGATTCGCCCGCTATATATTACATACTCCTGTGCGTGCCTCGGCGTACTATAGGAGTGAAGTTGGCGACACAAATGAACTGTCAAAAATTTTTGAAAATGGAGTGAAAAGCAGCTATTTTATTAGTGGGTATGGCAAAAATTACCATGTATACAGCGTGTCCACGAAAGTTCTTTACAAATGGAATTTTTTTTTATTAATTATTGGAGCAAAAATTTTTTTCTGTAGAAAAGTTCTGCTTCGTCCAAAACCTCTAAAACACCAAAGAAAATTTTTGGAAGGAGAACTGTTCTTTGTATGGAGAGAGATGGAGGATATGTTGAATTCTGATTTATAATTCTGAATAAATAATTACTTAGAAGTTAGTTATGTTATAATTTTGAATTAAATTTGATTATGTAACTAATTTTGCGAAAATCTTGAATATCACAGATAATTTTTATTTTTAGTAAAATAAAACTTTTTGATTTCCCTCGTATAACTTTAGGCCGAAAAAAATTTTCTTTGGTGTTTTAAAGGTTTTGGACGAAGCAGAACTTTTCCACAGAAAAAAATTTTTGCTCCAATAATTAATAAAAAAAATTCCATTTGTAAAGAACTTTCGTGGACACGCTGTATGTAATGATATTATGACTCGTGTGACTGTTAAAACTCGTTATCACTCGTTTTAACATAATGTTACTCGTCAGTAATATACCTCATTACGCAATTAGATATACAATCTACTATTATTGTACAGTATTCCCTCTGAAACAACGTTTTTTTACGCATTTTGATCAAAGTGAGGTTATGTGTGTCTGCCTGTCTGTTCCGCCATAACTCTCATAATCCGATTTCAGTGAAATTTGGTACACGTATATATAATAAGACTCTTCAACTCAACTTTATATCTGGCTTCGCTCGCGTTAAGGTAGAGCTCTCAGCTTCCCAAAAAAAATTCCAGCAGCAATCCCTTGGCAGCACAATTTTTCAATTTCCAGCAGAATAAAAATAATAATAATAATTTGTCACTCCCGATTTGTTTGCCCCGCCAACTCATACTGCAGATTAATGACCTCTGTTGTCAAGCGTCTATAATTTACAATTCAATCATTCATACTGCACACGTTGTGTATTCGACACGCAGAAAATCCGACGATCGGCTCTGGGATTAGGTACTTAAATGTTTTTGAATTTTTTTCACGCCCTGAACAGATATTAGATTTTGAACGTTATTAGAGCAATCGTTGTACTAAAATTTTTAGTAGGGTCAAAATTTTACAGAGCATAATAACATATGAAGCGTATAATATTTTTATGAGTTTTTTATACGCCATAATATGTACCTAAACTTAATGGGTATTGGGAAGGTACCTACAATAAACACGTCATTCATTTTTCATTCCAAAAATTAAGTGTCACTTCTGAGGTAATAGTTTTTTGTGTGTTTTAAAGACCACCAACAGCTACGGTTATTTGGGCCTAGCACCAATTCATATTTTCAATTCATTATTTTTTTTTAATAATAAATTGAAAATCCAATTGACACTTTTATCAGCTCTCGGGCTAGAACCCGGGAACTGGGGACTTGTAATAGAGGAACAATAGCAACGCCATGTAAACAACAGCATCGCTACACTCTCGGCTATTCTCAAGCCCGAGAAATTATTTATATTATAATTTATTCGCTTTGCGAAACTCACAAAACACAAAGCTTTTTAGAGCAGACTAAACAACAATTACGTAATAATTCCTACACAAATTAAAAATTAACAATTCCTTTTGAAGTGCTTATAATCCGTGTTTCATTTCTCTATGCCACATCCGGAATTAAAGATGCTATTTTAGTAATACTGGAATAATTATGTTTCGAAATATTTTTACTGTATACAGTAGAACCTAGATTATTCGTCTGACAGTGGCGTAGATACGGGGCTGGTCCAGGGATCTAGACCACCCCCCAGAACAATCTAATGTTGTTCGATTTTTTAAAAATTCATTCTTAAAATACAAACAGGCCAAACTGTGAACCTCCTTTTTTAAGTCGGTTAAAAAGGCATTTATTTATACAGCCAGAATAAAACATTCAAAATATAATTACCATTTTTTGTGATGTAACATATTATATACAGAAAATTAATGATTGCAACAAGAAAGACATAAGCAAAATGAGTATCTTTTGTTGATAAAAAAAAATGTGAGCCGTCGCGGGACGCCTGGCCAGCCAGCGATTAATCTGGCAATAGGCACACAAAGAGACAATGGCGTCGCAAACAGGTATCGCCACATCGCGTAGATTCCGTAAAAACACATTGCGCATGCGTGGTTACTAATTTTACATTAATTTGTTTTGTATTCATCCATTATATATATGTAACTATACATTTTATTTTGTAATTTTTACACACTTTATTGGAATATTACACAAATTATGTAATTTTAATTTACTTTATGTAAAAATCACAAATTTGTTTAACTTTACAATAAAAGTCCAAGTTTTTGTATGAAGTTTTCTGTGTAAAAATAAATAACATTGTAAAATCACTTAGAAAATCGAGCGAATTCTACCTTAACTTTCAAAGTATTTTTACATCTATTTTTTACAGTGTATTTAGCGTTTCTTCAGTTTTAAAATAGCATCGGGAGAGCCAGAACCGTTTTACGCAAGGTGAAATGATTTGTGATGAAGAGTGCAGGAGAGGGCAGTATAGCCTAAATGTAAGCGTGCTCGGCGCCGTAACCTCTAGACTGGACTGCCGTGGGTTCGAATCCCACCTGCGCTCATGGATGTTTTGTGATGTTATTTAGTTTTAAGTTAGTTGTTATTTAGTGTAGTTGAAAGACGCTAATGACCTTAGATGTCGACGCGTCTATAATCTACAATAAATAAATAAAATAAGAGTGCAGGAGGTATCTTCCGGTAGAGAAATATTCTTAAGCGAAGCTACTTAGAAGCGAACGCAACATGCTGGGTTTTTTTTGTCACGTGACCTATATTTCGCTTTCAGTCGACGTTTTAAGGCACATCGTTCGCAGATATTGAACTATTTTGTATTCAGTCGCTGAGAAAGCAATCGTTTTTTTTCCGCGTCTTACAGTAGTTACGTAATATTATCTTCGTTGACGGCTGACGCATTGCCGCCGTTTTCTCGCCAATTTAACATCGTCAACATAATTATTTACTGAAGTCTTTTGACTTTTCACTGTTTTTAATTTGTAAAAGTTTTATCCTAAAGAAAAAAGAATTTCCGAATCGATAAGTTCAATTCAATGCGCGTTATTTATAAGGCGTTTCCATTATCGCTATTCTATTACAAGCCCCCAGCTCCCAGGTTCTATTCTAATCTGAAAGCTTGTAAAAGTGTCAATTGGATTTTCAATTTATTATTAAAAATAAAAATTACATTTTTCGTGCGATCAATATTTTTTGCAAACTGTTAAATTACAAATTTTTAACTTCCCATTGGAAGTTATTGTAATGGGTCCGAAAATCGAAATCAAAATGTATAACAAATTTTTATGTTTCAAGGTCACTACACTATTTTTAAACTATTTTTAGAAAGATGTCTGTGTGTGTGTCCATTTCTTTCTAAGACGAAATCTCGAGAATGAAAAATGATATCGACTACGTTAGGGTGCCAATCGACGCGTATCGTAAATATGATCTGAACGAAATTTTTTCAAAATCGGTTCAGCCGTTCTTTTTTCTTAACCAAATAGACTCCAAAAAAGTAGATTTTACACAATATCTCGCGAATAAAAAATTATATCGACTTCGTAAGGGTGTCGATCGAGGCGTGTTAACGTCATTTTGATCCGACATAAATTTTATAAAAATCGGTTCAGCCGTTTTTTTTAAATTATTGTTAAAAATAAATAATACTTAATTATGTTTTAATGATTAAAATGATTACTTTTCTGTGTAATATCTAATTTAATTATTATTATTAAATTATTTATCAAACTGGGAAGTTCGTCGTGTAGACCTCAAAGGTCGCACTTTAGTCCTAATAAACGACCCACCTCACGGCTTGTGTGTATGCTTTGCGCCCTGCCTAAATGAGTCAGCCGCCGAGATGGTGGAAGTTTCGGGTTGAGTACCGACGACGTGACGGGTTAAATAAATAATTTTTTCTGATATTGCACTCTAACGTGACGTCATTGAGTTCATGTATTGAGTACATAGAAAATAATTAAATTTGAATATCATTTTTCCTAAATTAAAGTGGTTTTGATCTATTTAAAAGTAGCTTGGTTATTATAAATATGGCGCCCGTTTACACAAACAGGTGTTTTTAATACTTTTAATACGTAGGTAATATAATATCATTGATATAAAGCAGCCAAGGATGAGCGAACGTAATATTAATTTTAATAAAAACCACAGACAAAAAAAATGTGAAGTACATTACTTCAATTTTTAACTGTTTACCCGTAAGTTTTTTATATTAGGTGGAAGGGCATATTATAGATTCTTGTTAGAGAAGATGTCCAACTTTTCCTAGTCACAGAAAATTTGTTCGCTGCTGGTAGAGCTCAGTCTTTCCTCTTTTATTAAACGGTTTTATTTAGCTTAACCCCGTATATTTGTTTGTTTGTTTCAAATATTGCGACAGCTTTTTCAACTACTTCTACTTAACCGATTCTTATGAAACTTTGCACACACATTGAGTTCCCGTGACAATACAACATTATGATAATTTCAACTTGGTAACGAGGGTCTGATGATGGAATCAGGAGGTGGACAGTTGAAAGGATGAGGAGTTTGCATAATGATACGGGCCAGAAATCAAACTAAATTTACAAAGGAGTACTACATATTTCCGCCATTTTGAAATATGACGTCATTTTATTTTTTTGTGTCCTATAAAACTCGCATATATCAATTTTCAAAGGGATCGGATAATTTTTACAAAAAAGTACATATTATGGCCGCCATTTTGAAATCTGACGCCATTTTAATTTTTTGTGTCCTATGAAACTTTCAAATACCGATTTTCAAAAGGATCGGATAATTTTTACAAAAAAGTATATATGGCCGCCATTTTGAAATCTGAAACGTCATTTTATTTTTTTGTGACCTATGAAACTCTCAAATATCAATTTTCAAAATGATCGGATAATTTTTACAAAAAAGTACATACGGCCGCCATTTTGAAATCTGACGTCATTTTATTTTTTTGTGCCCTATGAAGCTCTCAAATATCAATTTTCAAAAGGATCGTATAATTTTTAGAAAGGAGTTCTACATATTTCCGCCATTTTGAAATCTGACATCATTTTATTTTTTTGTGTCCTATAAAACTCGCAAATATCAATTTTCAAAAGGATCGGATAATTTTTACAAAAAAGTATATATGGCCGCCATTTTGAAATCTGACGTCATTTTATTTTTTTGTGTTCTATGAAACTCTCAAATATCAATTTTCAAAAGGATCTGATAATTCTTACAAAAAAGTACATATGGCCGCCATTTTGAAATCTGACACCATTTAATTTTTTTGTGTGCTATAAAACTCTCAAATATTAATTTTCAAAAGAATCGGATAATTAACAATTAGATTAACAATCAATATTGTTATTACTTCCTATACTGTACAAATTCACTATTTTAGTGAAATTAACATAAGGACATCAGACGATATTAATCGACATAACATGCCCTTATTAATTATTGTAGAAAGGCTACATAAGAAAAATTTAAATGCACCGCCGGGAATCGAACCCGGAACACCCAATATCGCGTCGGGCAATTTCACTAAAATAGTGAATTTGTACAGTATAGGAAGTAATAACAATATTGATTGTTAATCTAATTGTTAACTAAATAAGATACTGTAAGTAATTTTCTCGCAAATAATTGGAATCGGATAATGTTTACAAAAAAGTACATATGGCCGCCATTTTGAAATCTGACGCCATTTTATTTTTTTGTGTCCTATAAAACTCTCAAATATTAATTTTCAAAAGGATCTAATAATTTTTAGTGTGCTTTATTTCCTTAGTCTGATTTTATTACATTTATCCGAAACGTTACCGGAGAAAGACCTTTTGCCTGTGAAAATTCAAAAGTACGATTTGCACCTGGACGAAACTCGGGCCGGTCAGCTAGTTACCATAATATTGCATTGTCACCGGAGCTACACATGTGAGCAAAATTTCAACTCAATCGGATCATGGGAAGTGGGTAAAAATTCAAAAGTACGATTTACACCCGGACGAAAGCCGGGCCGGTCAGCTAGTTACCATAATATTGTATTGTCACCGGAGCTACACATGTGTGCAAAATTTCAACTCAATCGGATCATAGGAAGTGGGTGAAAATTCAAAAGTACGATTTACACCCGGACGAAAGCCGGGTCGGTAAGCTAGTTACCATAATATTGTAATGTCACCGGAGCTACACATGTGTGCAAAATTTCAACTCAATCGGATCACGGGAAGTGGGTGAAAATTCAGAAGTACGATTTACACCCGGACGAAAGCCGGGCCGGTCAGCTAGTTACCATAATATTGTATTGTCACCGGAGCTACACATGTGTGCAAAATTTCAACTCAATCGATCGCAAGATTTGTAACAAATATACGGGATCAAGCTAAATAAAACCACCGTTTAAAAAACAAAGCATCTACTACCTACTTATTTTTGCGTGATGCCAGAATATTTTAAAACTCGCAGTGCATAAGAAGTTATTTACTTGAAAAAAAATCATGTAAATCGGATCAGTGGTTCTCGAGTTATAAGCGTACAAAGAGACATAGAGACAGAGAAAGTCAAATTGTTCGGGAAGGTATGATGAACGTCGAGAAATTTTGGTCCGATCCGATCGACGTCAATAATTAGTTACCTACACGTCATTTTAACTCAGTAGGCCAGGGTTTTTAAACTTAAATTCAAACATCAGCAGTCAAAAAATTGAATAACTATATTGAAATAATCTATATATATAAAACAGTTCCGTTACTGACTGACTGACTGACTGATTGACTGACAGACAACGCCCAGGTCAAACCGTTAAAGATATAAACTTGAAATTTGGACAGTAGGTTCCTTTTGTGACGTAGGCACTCACTAAGAAAGGATTTTTCGAAATTCAACCCCTAAAGAGGTTAAACAGGGGATGGAAGTTGATATGGAAATTCGTCATTTTTGAAGTTAGAAGCATGAAATTTTGTACATGGGTGTCTTATATAACGTAGGTGAGCACTAAGAATTTTTTTTTGAAAATTCATCCCCTAAGAGGGTTAAAAAGGGGATGAAAGTTTGTATGAAAGTTCGTTATTTTTGATGTTAGAAGCATGAAATTTTGCACAGGAGTTCCTTATATAACGTAGGTGAGCAATAAGAAAGGATTTTTAAAAATTCATCCCCTAAGAGGGTTAAATAGGGGATGAACATTTGTATGGAAGTTAGTCATTTTTGAAGTTAGAAGAATGAAATTTTGCACAGGAGTTCCTTATATAACGTAGGTGAGCAATAAGAAAGGATTTTTAAAAATTCATCCCCTAAGGGGGTTAAATAGGGGATGAAAATTTGTATGGAAGTTATTTTTGAAGCGAGTGAGTAATATGTATTAATAAAATTTGAGCGTGTAAACACCACCAGCCCGGCATCGCTTCGCAGAAGGAGAATTTCTCGCGGGGGGGGACAATAAAACATAAATCGAAATATACGTGGGCAAAGCCACGGGTAACGGCTAGTGCAATATAAGACAGAGCATACGCTATCTTCCAATATCCATATCACACTGTGCAACAGACGAGGACAACCGAAACAAGTTCGCGATTTATTAGATAAAGTCGCATTTATTTCGTTTAATAATCATATAAATCTGTATAAAAAAACTGTTTTGACACAATATTATACATGAAATCTATCTAAAATTTTCTGCTCTTTCGTTTCGAATCGATCTGACTTAAATTGAGCAAACTATAAGCAAAAAACACCGTTTTTTCTAATTTGCTCCCCTCTGGGGCCAAAATTCAAAAATCGGGCGACGTTAGGATCAAATAGACCCCGAGAGGAATCGAACAAAAAAAAGTTTTTTAAAATCGGTTAACCCGTTTGGGCTGTACGACTGATACAAAAAATCCGTTACAGACTCACAGATTCACAGATTTACAGATTCACAGACAAAGCGAGTGTATATAGGCGCTTCTAGCTTCGTTAAGATCGCGCCTAACTAGAAAATAAAAATAGGTAAAAAAACTTTTAAGTTAAACGGTTTTATTTTAAATCATAAGCTAGGTATCAAAAACTAGAAAATAATTAAGACTCAAACCAAGGGGCACTTTGTGTCGCTGCGTCAGCGGAATAAATAATAAAAGCGTGGGGCGCATAAAAATCTGTATAACTACTGTATGATTATTAAATAAGAACGGCTTGTCTAGAAAAATGTGTTTCTAAGCCCACCAACAGAAATATTTCAAATGCGCCCCACGTTTTTATTACTTATTCCGCTGACGCAGCGACACAAAGTGCCCTTTGGTTTGAGTCCTAATTATTTTCTAGTTTTTGGTACAGCTGATGGTTTAAAATAAAATCGTTTAACTTAGTTTTTTTACCTGTTTTTTTTTCAAAATAAATGGAGTTTTGTTTCACAAAACAGGCTGCTTCTAAAATGTAAATTGATGGTAGTGTTTGCATATTTAGGTTCGTATTAATTGTACTGTGCCACTTGTCATTTTTCCCTTTCGAGGTACCGCTATCAGGTTCCGACTTTTTCGATTAGCTGCTCTCATCCTTAAAATAACATCCCAACAATTTTAATATCTTAAGTGATACAACCGTATTATACAGATTGTTTCAAAATCATAGGTCTTTTTCTATAACTGTTTGGTTACGAGAAAAAAACTTTTTTATGAAACCACGGTACAAGTGAAACTTTATTGCCATAATCCTAAACGCTTTTAATCCGAAATCGCCGAGAATTTTGTAATTTGTAATTTGAACCCTGATCAGTATGGAGCGACGAACGTAATATTTTTTACAAGCTTTTATTTAACTTGCAATGTATGTTAGTTTGTGTGTTTGTTTAGGTCAAAACTTGCAAGTCAATTTTGAACGACTTCCACGTATCCGATCGATTTGAAATTTTGTACACATATGTATTCCCGATGACAATACATGAATAAATCGTTTTTAGAAATAAATTCAACCCCTAAGGGGTTCAAACGGGGATGTAGGGTTTTTTTGACTAAACAACGCCCAGGCCAAATCGCTTGAAATTTGCTTCCTTTTCTGACGTATAAGCATCCACTAAGAAAGTATTCCTCAAAATTAAACCCCTACGGGTGTCAAAAAGGGGGGTAAAATTTAGAAAGACTAAAATGAACAAAATAAAATATTAGTAAAAAAAACTTTTTAGAGACAAGCTTTTATTATATTTACTAAAAAGGAAAAAATAATATTTAATAATTTTGAACCAAAATTATTAAATATTATTTTTTTCAATAAAAGCTTGTCTCTAAAAAGTTTTTTTTTTTTACTAATATTTTATTCCTCTTTAGTGTACATTTCAATAAAAGCTTGTCTCTGAAAAGTTTTTTTTTCTAATATTATTTTGCCTTACCGTAAAGACGTGAAAAAACGTCGCCAGCTCTCCGTCAATATAGGCCTGGTTATCCAGTCGAATTTTTTTATACATTATAATATTCTCGTTAGTAGGTAGCGCAATGAATGCAGCGGATTTTAACTGCATGAAAATTCCGTGTTTCAGGATCTCCGGCCGACAAAGACAATCTGGAAGTTGGAGATGAGATTATGGAAGTTAATGGAAAGACGCTGGAAGATGCCACCCACACAGAAGTCATATCGCATATACATCAGGTAAGCATATTTATTTTTATAAGCAAGTATATTCTGCTGAATATTTGCTGTACGTACGATGTTAGCCGACACATTTGAATAACACAATCTTGCTTTAATAATAATAAGGATAAGCCCATACCTCGTTTTATATAAAGACACTGAGGCCCGTATTCACCAAACACTGTTAAAGATAGAAGATACTAATCTTAGAATAAATTTATTCGTTGGAATAAAATTAACTTTCAATTCACCAAGCAATTCATTCGATAGAATAGTAACTTCAGGCACAAATTTACTTTATACCATACACCTTGGACATTTTGTCAAATATTTTGATTCTAAAGCACGTTTACCAAAGATCCGACCGATGGCGCATCGATCGAAAATGTAAATTTATTTTATTTTATTTCAAAAGCCTTTACCTGAAAGATATGGAATTAATAATATTTACCTGAAAAGGTCGCCAGGTCATACAGTAATTTGTGCATTTCGTGCCCATCCTATTTTATTAGGCGAATAAATATTTATACCCTTGAAATTGGACAGAATAGTTATTCTTACGATTTATACCTGCAGTAAACTTAACTACGTTTGGTGAATTGAATTATCGCTATTTATTCCGAACAATAGTTACCAGGGGAATAAATCAATGGAATAAATAACTAACTAGGCTCGGTTAATACGGATCTGAGACGTAATTTATTTTTTTCTGTCCTATGAAATTCTCAAAAATCAATTTTCAAAAGAATCGAATAGTTTTTACAAAAGTACATTATTGAAATCTGACGCCATTTTTTTGTGTCCTATAAAAAGTTGTCAGACACAGCGAAGTTGGTGATGGTGACGTTTTTTGTCGGTTTACTCCCCTGCTGTCGAGCGCACAACGGCCGTAAAAAAATATAACTTCAAAAATCGTGTGAGTTCCAGCATTGGATGTACCGCGATATTTTGCGTCAGGGGTTTTTAAATTTAATTTTTTACCCAAGGCTAGTGATTCAGTCTGTTTTAATAAAAAGCGTTGAGTGCAGAGTACGTTGAAATGAGTGCCCGCGGTGAGAGATGAAGCCAGGCACTTCATCAATAATATGCTAGTGAACGCCTGCTTGCCCCCGCAGACAGTGCCGTGTACACAAAACTGCACATTGGGTTTTAAAATTCCACCTCTAGAAAACACTCGACGCTCATGGATCTCCAAAACAGCCAATAGCAAGCTAGAAGGCGGGGCGCAATGCATTCACGTTACTATGACGCGGTGGCTTCATCTTTCGCCGCGCGAGGTCTACCCTCGGACATAAACGCAGTCCTATGCCAAAATGTAGATACATTGAATATAATTGTCTTTTTGGTATTTTAGAGAGAGAGATATTAATAGACGTTCGACAAGTGGGACCATTTAACGTCTGTGGTATTTTAGTTAGAAGCATGGTTCAAATGAATTTAAACTTTTCCCAAAAGGGACGACGCGCTAATAAAGTTAATTATTAATTGTATTTAGTTTTGGTCTATTTCACAATCAAATTTAAATTAATTGTACATGGCGGCCATCTGCACTTGCGAAACTAGTAACTTCTTGATATAAATGTATTTTGTACGACCGCTGTGGGAATACAGTGTGTAAAACTAAACGGTTATACAGAACATAGGGAAAATATAACATCGAGAACATCGTAGCAACTAGTAAGCTATGAGTCATATAAGACCCAATGTATTTATTTATTGTAAATTATAGACGCGTCGACAACTTAGGTCATTAGCGTCTTGATTACATTAAAAAACAATTAAAAGTGTTAGGTTCCATACGTAAATATTCAAAAAACCGGTTTGGGTAAAATTTTAATTCTTGGTATAAATGATGAAACTCGCCATGTTTAGATCGTTTTCTATTAATAGGGTGGACATGATAGCTCCTACCCAAATTTGTATTTAAAATATACCACTTTGTAGCAGAAGAACACAAATATTCGTCTTCGCTATCTGACATTTCAAACGCGATTTAAGCTTGTATCAATGCTTAGTATCAAAGCTTCGTTGTGCAAACCTACAAGCGCTTATAATTTCAGCCGCCATATACCATACATGCTACCATCTAGAATCCCAGCTGCGTACTGCACGTACCTTTATAAACCGATGACGTTAATTTGCCATGCCGATGATTTAGTTTTAGGGTAGGGTAAATGCGGGAGAGATGCCGCGGTAGGAGAGACGCCGCATGGCTATTAACTTACCTATTTACCATTAATAATTAATTTAATTAATTAATTAATTTAACATTAATACGTATACTTGTAGCACCATCCATTAATGGTAAATAGGTAAGTTAATAGCCATGCGGCGTCTCTCCTACCTCGGCATCTCTCCCGCATTTACCCTATATTATGTCTATACTCTAGGTATTAAATTATTGTATTGTTGGCACTTGTTGGCGGTTTTGATAATGCATTAATTAGCCTTTTGTCTGATTGTTCCAGTGCATTCGATCGCGCACAATATGTCTACGCGTCAAGAGAAGAAGCGCCCCACGTCTGGGTAAGTTGTCTTTCGTCTTATTCAACTGTAAACTAGTAATGTGATAATTCGAATTAAAAATAATCGATAATCCGATTTTTTTGGAGTTTACTCCTTAAGAATTGATTTTCATATAAGGCCCCCGATATGAAAATTTTATGAGGAGCAAAATTTATACAAGCGTTAAAAAATCGAAATATATGTGAGTGGAGCCACGGGGGTATAACAGCTAGTTTTTGTATATATAACTAGTGGCCCGTCCGGCTTCGCCCGGGCGCTAAGAAAGCCCGGGTGCAATACACTACTCACTCGCTTCGCTCGTTTGCTTGAATATTATAAATACACTACTCACTCGCTTCGCTCGTTCGCTTGAATATTATAATTACGAACAAATTTGATTACCATAAAAAAGTTATAGTGAGTCAACCTTAAAAGATAGACATATGCTGTCGCGGACTTTTTTTAGAACTTTTAAAGGGGAACAATTCCGTCATACATGATTTTTACGTAACTTTAACCGTTTACGCAGCGGAAGCTCTCAAAAGGAATAATTTTTCCCGTTTTTGTAACATTTTTCATTGATGCTCCGCTCATATTGGTCGTAGCGTGATATTATATAGCCTATAGCCTTCCTCAATAAATGGGCTATCTAACAAAAAAAAATTTTTTTCAAATCGGACTGGTAGTTCGTGAGATTAGCGCGTTCAACCAACCAAACAAACAAACAAACAAACTCTTCGGCTTTATAATACCTATTAGTATAGATAAGACATCAATGATTATCTATACTTAATATTTTAGTTTTAAATATGATTTAAACCAATCGGCTGCGGCTTATAAAAAAACCCATAGCCTTGCCCGTGACATAACAATGATATGAAAGTTTTTTTTATGGAAATTAAGCAATTCTAGGCGCGACGTTATCAAACAATACGGCGCACAGATTGCCGTCGCAGCCGGCTATGTGTATAATAATCCGCGCCTCGATTGTTTCGCAGTGTCGCAATAATAATTTTCGCCCGCTTTTCCATTGTTTTTGGTGCAACGTCATTCGTCATCTTGCTACATGCATTACATAAATACTGTGGGCAGATTTTGTGCGCGGAATAACTAATCAGCCATTTCCGTTTCTCCGTTGCATTAAGGATGTGTGGAACTTATCTCAAATCACCGTGAACAGCTCTTAAAACAGTGGGCGGATCAGGCGAATAAACATACATCACTATGGAAACGGTTTGCTTTCCCACACTAGTGTGGGAAAGATACGTTCCCGCACGACGGCCTATCAAAAGTCACTTTACATGCATGTAAAGCAGCTATTTTATATAGCGTATGGCAAAAAATTCACAGATTTCGCAATCCTTGCAACCATCGAGGACATTGGAAATGATAACAGCATATATGAAACATAATTAACTGTTTATTATACACACAATATTTATCAATGCACTGTTTAGTTTTGTCAGGAATAACCCTATTATTCTTCTGTTATATACGCGTTCACTTTTGCTTGATTACCTAACTTTTAAATGGATTTTTCTACTGTATTTATTAACATTTGCTCAAAAATAACACCGCAGATCGTCGCAAATACCTCTCAATTAACTAGACATGATATAAAACACATTTCGAAAAAATTGCACTTGTTCAATTTTGCATGATTGCTCCTCACTTGATCGCGACAACGTTGTCTTTTGGCCTTGAACGAAAACTCGTAACTCTGCCCCCATATACGAACATAAACATTTCCATTTTCCAATGTTAAAAATTTATTTAACAGTGTCAACCATTCCCTAACACCCAGTATAATAAGAACGCTTTAGATTTACAAATAATTTGAAATATTCCCACAGTGTGACATAACTTTTGAATTACTGTTATGAATTGGAGAGCAAAGTAATTGTTTATTTAAACGGTTTATTAAAGATACGTCTACATTGTTACACGCCTGACTGAGAATTGAAATCACTGCAGTGGTGCTTCAAACGATTGTCCGGGGATACGACGACAGGTGTCTTCAAATCTTCATTGTGCTATTTTAGTGCGGTCATGTTACTTCCAAGGGCTTGGTATTTGCTTTCCAAGGACTTGGTATCTGCTTTCCAAGTTGAAAGCAGATACCAAGCCCTTGGAAAACAGATACCAAGCCCTGGGAAAGCGAACACCAAGCCCTTGGGAAGCAGAAACTAAGCCTTTGGGAAGCAGAAACCAAGCCCTTGGGAAGCAGAAGTATACATATAGGGAATGTAACATTGGGACATGGCCATAGATGCCAAATTGCATGTTTTTTTGTGTTAATAAAAAAAAAAAAAAACATTGGGACAAAATGAATGGATCAGAATAAGCCATGGCCCATGATATTTTTAACGATATTCTTATCTGCCAAAGCCTACTTGTGACCTAACTTTCTTCTTATGGAAAAACAATTTTAAATATTTATACGTAAATCGTATGTATACATCAAAATGGTACACCCTGTACTATGTATGACTCACTGCCTATTATTTCCGACCTGAAATATAGTTATAAAAACAAATTACTTACTATATAAAATGATCAATGACGAGTTATACAGGGTGTAAACGAATATTAGTCAAATACCATAGCGAATATTTACAATTTTGTAGTATAGGCTATGGACTATAAGATCTAATATAAATATGTGGTAAGTACTTGATTTGTTTTTTTTTATTTAGCAGGTTCCGAGTTGTACTCATATAAAAGTCAACCGTTGCTATGGAAAATTGTTTAAAAAATTTACTGTACTATTTTTTCTATACAGGGTGGTGACCGTGACTGCTGCACATAGGGATTTAACCCGTAAAATCGAACTTTCGCGATTTCCTGCTTCCCTAATTATTTTAGGAAAAATATCTTCAAATAAAAGTTTTAGAACATAAAATTCTGCATCTAAATCATTAAACAAAATTAATTTTGCATGGTTTGTAACGGCAGAAATTTGATATGAAAATGTCAAAATTACCTCAAAAACAGATAGCGATAGCCATGGAACAAAATGATGACGTTTTAGCTGTCAGAATAATTTCTAATTATTTTGTTCAAGTTCCATGGCTATCACTATCTGTTTTTGAGATAATTTTAGCATTTTCATATCAAATTTCTGCCGTTACAAAGCATGCAAAATTAATTTTGTTTAATGATTTAGATGCAGAATTTTATGTTCTAAAACTTTTATTCAAAGATATTTTTCCTAAAATAATTAGGGAAGCAGGAAATCGCGAAGTTTGATTTTACGGGTTAAATCCCTATGTGCAGCAGTCACGGTCACCACCCTGTATGTAATCCACTACATAATATTTACATTAGGTCTTATGGCTCATAGCCTACTACAAAATTGTAAATGTTCTCAATGTTATTTGCTTAAAGTGATCATCCGTCCCGATTTAGGCGGGACAGTCCCGATTTTGAGCCACGAGTCCCGATTCAACAAGCTTCCCGCTTTTGTCCCGTTTTCATTAAATCGCGTGCATTAAGAATGTTTATTTTTTGTCATTAGATATTTTTACCCACTCAAAGTATTTTATTTATCAATAATTATATAATTGATACCTACCTTAAAAAATAAATAATATTTAAAATAAAAATATTAGCGAGTTTTTGGGGGTTTCTAGCGAGTTTTTAAGGGTTTTTAGCGAGTTTTTGGGGGTTTCTAGCGAGTTTTTAAGGGTTTTTAGCGAGTTTTTGGGGGTTTCTAGTGAGTTTTTGGGGGTTCCTAGCGAGTTTTTGGGGGTTTCTAGCGAGTTTTTAAGGGTTTTTAGCGAGTTTTTGGGGGTTATTAGCGATTTTTTGGGGGTTTCTAGCAAGTTTTTGGGGGTTTTTGGCGAGTTTTTGGGGGTTTCTAACGAGTTTTTGGGGGTTACTATAGCAAGTTTTTGGGGATTTCTAGCAAGTTTTTGGGGGTTTTCAGCGAGTTTTTGGGAGTTTCTAGTGAGTTTTTGGGGGTTTTTAGCGAGTTTTTAGCGAGTTTTTGGGAGTTTCTAGCGAGTTTTTGAGGGTTTCTAGCGAGTTTTTGGGGGTTTCTAGCGAGTTTTTGAGGGTTTCTAGCGAGTTTTTGGGGGTTTCTAACGAGTTTTTGGGGGTATTTAGCGAGTTTTTGGGGGTTTCTAGCGAGTTTTTGGAGATTTCTAACGAGTTTTTGGGGGTTTATAGCGAGTTTTTGGGGTTTTTTAGCGAGTTTTTGGGGTTTTTTAGCGAGTTTTTGGGGGTTTCTAGCGCGTTTAAGGCTTTTTTGGGCGTGGAACCCAACGGTTGCCTGCGCCGGGTCTTTATAGACCTTGTCTCGCTTTTTGATATTCAGGATTTGGTCACTTTATATTTGCTCTATGTACGCAGTTCGGGTCTACCGTTTACACATTGTATATTATGTTGAAAACAAATCAACATAGAAATTGGAATTTACAGTAATTTGTTTTAAAAGTTTAATTTGTTTTATTTGTTGTATGAAAGTCACGTGTTGTTTACAATTATTGTGTGCTGAGGCGACAAAAATGTTTACTTATACAATTTTAATGGTCATCTTTCAGTAATGGATTTTCATTTTTGACCTTGAGGTAGCAAATCTAAATCACATGCGCCAATCGCTAATATTTTATACTAGCATAATTTTGCAACACATTCTTTTAAAATAAATATAGTCTTTGGACATACGTTTTAGGTCCCTGTCCACACCTAGACTGAAAACAACCGGTCAAATGCGAATAGAATTCGCTCGCTGATGGTTTTGTCTCGTAATAACAATTTAATAAAAAAATTAAATTAAAAATTTAAAAAACGCCCGACGCAAAAAAGCAAACCCTAAAAACTGAGAAAATAATTAATATGTATATATTAATTATTTTCTCAGTTAATTTTTAATAATTTAGGTTCATAATATTATAAAAGCGTGTGTAGTGACTAATAAACTATCATAGATTTCACGACCCACACTTTTATAATTATGAACCTAAATTATTAAAAAATATTTTTTTCTCTTTAGTGCATTTAAATAAAAGCTTGTCTCTAAAAAGTGTTTTTTACTAATATTTTTTATTTTTATTTGATGGTCAGACCGTCAGTTGTAATAATATTTTAATTTTAATTACTGAATTGTTTGTAAATTAAGAGACATTTTTTTTGAAGCTATGCTTCTATAGGCGCGTTAGACGATTTCTGGGAGAGGAAAAACTTATGGGTTCGCGTCACGTCACCGACATGCTCATGTTAAAAGTATATCTATAGCTACACTCATAGCTATTATATACATAATTCCTAACACTTTTATTAAGGGTTGTCCATACCTAAAACAAATATTTTAATACGAAAATATTAGGTTTAGGTATGGACAACCCTTAATAAAAGTGTTAGGAATTATCCTAAAGAATACAATCCCAGCAAAAAAATAACCTCGTTGTATTTAAAAATCAAAAGTTACACGTGATTGAAGTTAGGTAAAAGAAGTACATTATTTTGAACACCCTGTATAATAAATTCATTTTTTTACGACAGACATTGATTTGTCCGTCTACTATCTAATGATCCTCAAAATTTCAGTTTGATAAAGGTTTCTGTTTTGGCTATGTCGAATTTTAGGTAAAGGTCTGCATGTGTCAAAAATTTCTGAAAAACTTGAATAACTCAAAAATTACTAAATTTTCGAGCATGGCTTTCCTTACAATTTCTATTCACATTTAGGTGCAGAATTGAAAAAACAAATAAAAACAGGGTGCTAGGTTAAAAAAAACATACCTTTGATCTGCCACGCTTAAATGGGACAGGTTGTATAATTGAAAATATTTTTAGGTTATACAACATTAAAATTTATACAACTTTTGTATTTAAACTTTTTTTCTATCTTCACCCAAAATCAATATATCGGCCGACAACGCAAGTCTTGGACACCCTGTAGATATACTTTATACGTATTGCACTTGGCCAGCTATGAAAGTAATATACTGGCGCACGCGCAGTGGATAACGTGTTGTATAACATTAGTACTGTGTGTATCTATACAAATAATTTTAAATAATATAAGTATGTTAATTCTTATTTCAATTAAATTGTAATTATATTTTGTACTGAAGTTGCGTAGTCCATCGGATGTGTTGACGTAAAAAGCATACGGCTTCCGTCGGGTGATACCTCTTGACTTTTTTTTCATTTTCCATGTTTTATGCCCCTTCTTTGCCACCCCTGGAGGCGCCCGTGAATCTGGAAAAGACGACAAGAGCTCTTCTACAGTAACTATACGAAACATCAAATTTAAAGTCACATTAAAAACTAATGTTATAACACAGAACTTTTCCCATTACGTAAAAAAAATAGATGAAATGGATTTTATATATTATATTATTTTCTTTTTCTCTCCAAGTTTTTCTCGAAATAATGTTTACTTCATAATCAATTTAAACTTGTTGTTCGATCAATACACGGCAAAACCAACAAACAAACGGGGTATTGCAAAAGTTTTTTAAGGTAGGATAGGCGAACAAATTTATATGTTTATTTGCATTTGTTTTAAATCACCTACAGCGTTGCCAACCTTATTTACCGTTCGGCAAAACCTAACGTTTTATATACAGGGTGCTGAAATCTGAATCGTTTTGCGGGTATAATAGGGATTTAACCCGTAAAATCAAACTTTTGCGATTTCCTGCTTCCCTAATTATTTTAGGAAAAGTATCTTTGAATAAAAGTTTTAGAACATAAAATTCTGCATCTAAGTCATTAAACAAAACTAATTTTGCACGCTTTGTGACGGCAGAAATTTGATATGAAAAAGTCAAAATTACCTCAAAAACAGATAGCGATAACCATGGAACTTGAACAAAATGATTAGAAATTATTCTGACAGCTAAAACGTCATCATTTTGTTCAATTTTCATCCAGACACATGTGGACGTGGCCTTGTTTAATAATTTCTGTTGTATTGTTGCAACACACGTATTTAATATTTATAATTTCATATATGTGTGTATATGAATTACCTGTGTATCTGCAAACAATATAACAAAAATATTAGTATTATTTATAAGTCACGATACGACTCGATCGGTTTAATTCGTCGCAATTCGGTGTGACTCGCCTTGTTTATAATCGTTCCACTTGTGTGTACTATAAGCAGGACCGGATTAATAATTAATTAATTCTTTACGGAACGGGCATTTCCTAAAAAATATTTTGTTTCTGTGCTCATTTTTTTATCGACAAAATTATTACATTTTAATAATCTTTCACTTTTATTTTACGCACGCCACTGTCGATTCAACGTTTACTAAAGCACGTGACATATGCCGCACGGTCTATTGAGCCAAACTTCCGCCCTAGCACTGGTTTCCTAAAATGGGCACGGAATCTTTTTTGATGTGAAACATCTTATGTCGGGCTGTGAACAGCCGCGTGAGGGGAAATATGCAACGAAATTTATGGTCCGCTCCTTCGCTGCTGTTCTCCCCACCACTGCGGCACTCTCTCTCTCTCTTGGCTTCCGCGCGCTAGGGCAACCGCGTGTGTTACAGTGCAGTATATAGGATTACGTCAGCATAACAGTTAGTTGCTACTTTTAAAAAAATATATACTACTATACATAGAGAATACCACCGAGTTCAATAACGTTTTCTTTAATGTTTCACATCTGTCGGGGGTCCCAAGACCCAAACCCTTTTTACTTCCCACCTCTACTATGGTAGGGAAGTAATGGATTTAGTCCGAAAAAAATATTTCGAGATTTTAACAGATTTTCACGTTTTGAGACCCTAGCAATCGTTTAAGATCATTTTCTGACTGATGTTTGTGTGTGTGTGTGTATGTGGTCAATTTTTCGCCTTCGATATCTTAAAAACGAAACAACATACGGCCATGCCGATTGTTCTGTTGTGTTTATCAGCCTTTAACTTAGATCTGATTAGATTTTGAGTCAAATCGGTTCAGTGGATCCTGAGATATTAAAGAAAACGTTCTCAATGTCACGTATTAACATAGGTAAAAAAATATATAAATGAATTCTAGATGTTATAATATGAAAAAAATGCAAATATTTTTTTTTCTAAAATGTAGTTTTCGAGAAAAAAATATTTTACAAAAAAAAATAAAAATTATACGTAAATCAAGGTAACCATGATTTTTGCTATATATTGAGCTAGCCATCAGTAGATCACCAAACAAGAAAGAGGGCCATGCTTTTTTTCAAAGAATAAAAAAAGAGTGTTTATTTTTTGCAAATATTTACTAGGTGGGAAGTATAGGACTGGTCATCAGTCGAATTTTTTTTTACAAAATTAGTGGTCCGCACAACTAAAAGGGTTGGGAACCGCTGGTTTAAACAAACAAATAGACATAATTGCATTGTTTTCTAAGAGTTAAGACTTTCAACTATTAGCTATTGTAATTTTAAAGTCAATGCTACACTGCCGTATTTACGACCGAATCGGAAAATACAGGTCCGGCCCTGGCCGATTGACGATGACGTATTATAACCAGGTAAACGAGTTACCTGTACAGTCTTATGTTCGCGGAACGTCGAATGCGACTTTAGTTCAGCCCGCCATGTCAGCGGGAATCTCGCTATTCACATAAAATTATTTTTGAGGAGTGTCCGCGCCTCGTCTCCTAAAACTGGTCAACAGACGCTGTGTCTGGACTTCCCAACAAAATCAAACCGACACTTCCATTGTCTACAAAGTTTCAATAATTAAACAGTGTATTGTTAAATCGGTGTGTTGTCCAGTTCGAAATTCAGTGTTCAAAACATTTGGTTTTTGTGTCGTGGTAGTGTAGTTGGTGTGTGTGTGTGTGATGTGTCAAGTGTTGGATATACTACAGACGCTCGACAAGTGAGATCATTAGCATCTTGAAGTGTTGGAATACTCTGGATGAAAAACATCCTTATCTGGAAAAATCGTTGCAGGTGTCATTTAATTAATTAGGTAAATAAATGATAAAGATAATATCTGTTACGTAATAATTGATGCTACCTATATGTGCTAAGTAGATCAAAGAATGCATAAAATAACAGTATCTTGCGCTCGTCTTGAACACGAGACATCCATTCAACAAGAATTATTGGTAGGCGACTTCATTTTATTTATTGTAAATTATATAGACGCGTCGACAACTTAGATCATTAGCGTCTTAATTACATCAATTAATAACATCATCACTTAAAACTAAACGACATCACAAAACATCCTTGAACGAGGTGGGATTCGAACCCATGGCAGCTTGCTCCAAAGACCAGCACGTTGACCATTTTTAGTTCAAATTGCAGTCGTCTTCTTGGCAAATCTCAAATATATGAAATCGTTCCGTAATTTTTTTTATCTATGCAAATAAAACTGAAAGTTTGTTTGTTTGTCCGGAAAAGGAATCAACTTCCAGATGTACCGGAGCGTTAAAAGGACATTTTGGTCCTATAATGTTGCCCATAGAGAAACATAAATGGGAATCCAAAGATCTTGTCATAAATAAGAACTTTTCTATATTGTTCCAAAATTATTTATCCTAGAGGAACTGAAATAGCTCAATTTATGATTTATTCTACTGTTGAAATATGAAAATCAGACCCTTGCAGGACGGAAGAACCGTCATTTTTATGCATGAGCCAACTGCACTAGAAAAATCCATTTAAATAGAATTCAATTGTGGGCAATATTTGGACCAAATTCCCTAGTAAAATGAGCAATGTCCTTTGACATAGAGTGACCCTAAATCAACAGGAAAAATCCGTACATTCTTTACCCACCAGAGGGTGTAAAAGATAAAATGATGTTTTGGTATTTACTCAGAAGCCATCTGAGTAAGAAAATTTGACATGTGTGTTATTTTTCAAAATCGAAGAGTTACTTTTTAGTGTATTTGCCATATGGCACATACACTATTGGCGTCGGTCGGATGGCGGGACCTAGGGGTCGGACCAAAATTTCTCGACGTTTCATAGCCTCCTGAACACTTTGGCATCATTTTTGGAAATGTTTATATATATATGTATATATATATATATATATTTATATATTTATTTATTTATATATATATATATGTGTTCGCGGCATAACTCTCGAAAGACTTAATTGATTTGAACGAAATTTGGTACACACGTTGGAATCCATCACCGCACGGAACCTATTTAAAATGGGCCCAATCGGAGTATTTTAAGGGTAGTTTTTAGGGGTTGAAAAAAGTTTTTGCGCCCGAAAATACCGAAAAAAATTTCAGAATTGTTTCAAAATTGAAATTTAACCTTTTAGTAAATATCAAAATGTGCTGCTAAAATTTTAATAAAATCGGCCCGATAGGACCGGACTTACAAATTTTATGAAAACACTAGTTTTGCGGATAGTGATTTACTTACTGAAGGGTGTATTTAATTTGGTACAGAGGTTGCAATGATAATAATATTGAAATTAAGAAAAAAATATTATTTTAAGGGATGTATTAAGGGGTTGAATTTTTTATTTTGTCCAAAAACAAACTTAAGTTCACGTATTAAAGCCACAAGGCCTGTAATAGCAAATACACTATATTGTCGGCAGGGTTTGGCACTGCGACCCGAGTTTTTCTATATTCGCGTTACAATGGGTGAAAACTTTCTCGAAGAGTAGGCGTGTCTCGGAAACCATTTGAACTAAAAATTCACAGATTTCGTAATCCTTGCAACCATCGAGGACATTGGAAATGATAACAGCATATATGAAACATAATTAACTGTTTATTATACACACAATATTTATCAATGCACTGTTTAGTTTTGTCAGGAATAACCCTATTATTCTTCTGTTATATACG
The DNA here is from genome assembly GCA_039654895.1 of Mongoloraphidia duomilia. Taxonomy (NCBI): domain Eukaryota; kingdom Metazoa; phylum Arthropoda; class Insecta; order Raphidioptera; family Raphidiidae; genus Mongoloraphidia; species Mongoloraphidia duomilia. The sequence continues at coordinate 142,866 of CM077524.1, forward strand.
CGTTCACTTTTGCTTGATTACTTAGCTTTTAAATGGATTTTTCTACAGTATTTATTAACATTTGCTCAAAAATAACACCGCAGATCGTCGCAAATACCTCTCAATTAACTAGACATGATATAAAACACATTTTGAAAAAATTGCACTTGTTCAATTTTGCATGATTGCTCCTCACTTGATCGCGACACCGTTGTCTTTTGGCCTTGAACGAAAACTCGTAACTCTGCCCCCATATACGAACATAAACATTTCCAATGTTAAAACGTCTAACTTTTGAAAAATACTCTTCTTAAAAAGTAAACGTATGTTCGACGGTTTTTCAAAACCGAACGGGTGAACGGGGAGGAGTTGGGTTTCTTGAGATACTATCACTGAATGGATATTATAAAGTCCACCCGGGCGATGCCGGGTAGAACTGCTAGTAAGCTCATAATATATAATAATAGAACTCGGAACATTTTCGATTTGCGATTTCAATTTGTCGATTCCCGAAGGGGTGTGAAACAATGAATGCATTTTCTTCTTATTATTACTGACATCGTTCTTGTGTCTTTTAGATAGCTATTAATTTCTATTTTAATATCTAAACATGCTTTCTTGGCAGATTAATGTCGGATTTAAAGAATAACCTATATTTGGTCTATTAATCTACTTAATCCATCAATGATAATAATTAATACACACTGATATAGTTATTGTGTCATTTAGAATCCAGATAGCAATTATGATCAAACGCGTGTGTTTTCTAGGTAAATTTAAAGACCTACGCAGTTTCAGATCTGTTAAATTCTTTTGTCAGATGGCTGCGGTCAAATCTAAAATCTTTTTTAAGGACCACCAACTGCTAAGATTGACATCCAATAAGTATATTTGCTTTTTAATCTGATATGTCTTAGCAGTATCAGGTGGCACCATAAAAATGGCGACATTGTAGGTTTTTTTGTGCCTATGATTTATTTTTTACAGTCATCACCGCAGATTGCCAGACAAGACAATAGAAAAAATATTTTTACCGCTCTATTAGGTCATTACTCACTTTTTTTATTGCGAAGAACAAAGTTCAAATTTATTCTTTGCATCATTGTTTAGAAATAGATTTATGTGGAAGAGTAAATTTACAACGGACAAAGAAGCTTCGATAAGTCTGTAGATTTTTTCAAAATATGCTATACTAACTTTAATAGACTACAGTTGCTATGGTTCCTCTATTACAAGTCCCCAGTTCCCGGGTTCTAGCCCGAGAGCTGGTAAAAGTGTCAATTGGATTTTCAATTTATTATTAAAAAAAAATAATGAATTGAAAATATGAATTGGTGCTAGGCCTAAATAACCTTAGCTGTTGGTGGTCTTTAAAACACAATAGACTACACAAGTAGGCGGTCCTAATTTGAGCGCGAAATTTAAAGTGGTCGATTGGCGTTCAAAAATGTATGGGGCTTAACGGAATATTCGTTACTATTCTCTTAAAACACATTTCTTACCAAAACAATGGCTGTTTCATAAAAATAATTAATAAATCCCGTCATTATTGGCTACAAAATTTTATTATTTCGTGTGAAATAATTTTTTATTTGAAATTAAAAATTTATGAAAAATGAATGTCCTATCTTGTTTCAGCCAGTGACATTTATTCTAACCTAACTTAACCTCGTTGATGTTTGTCGAGGTATAAATTAAGCAATTATTATAATTAGAAATTGAGTTTGTTATTTCCATTTGGAGTTGAAAAAGTGTTCTGAAGTCGTCTGAACTACGCTAGATCAAAGGAGGGCTAGCTAAAAGGATAAAAGAAATGTTTTCATCAATTATAGGTATTGGATATCTAGGTATTATTTTAGCTTTTTCCTCAGTCGGAAATTTAAACTTTTTGCAGTCATAATAATATATTTTCATTATAAGTGCAGTCAGATACAAGACACCATCCCATAACAAATTGCTTTAATTATTAATGACGACGTGTTTAAAAAACGAGGTTATGTCACTAGAATGAATGAAATTTGACAGTTGTGTCGTGTCAATGGGTGAACGTACGTTTAACGCAGATTCTAGTTAGAAGGAGACAGTTGCGACTCAGCCACGCCTTCCTTTCATATTCTATTAAAATAAAAAAAAAACCGTTTGTGGGATAGAGTCCTGTGACAGACGGACAGATGGAAGATAGCTCCCGAAATGTTCATCCAATAACAAAATTGTTGTGGTCAAGAAATGTCAGATCGTTGTTTTTCATTAGTTATTTTTATAGTTCATAATATGATAATTGCAGCAAAAAATGCTTTGATCAGGAAATAAAATTTCCCACGAGGTAGTAATAAAAAAATATGCTTTTTCGTAAATAATTCGCTGAAAACGACATTTTTGCCGAAACGGTCGCCTGACATGAAACTAGATTGATTATTTAATCAAAAACATTTCTTGTAAATTTAGCGTGTTCTTTATTAGATAAATATTTAAAATGTTAGAACTTACTTTGGATAAATAAATTCACTCGCACCCCCTCTTCTTCAGTGGTGCATGTCAACCACCACAGGTGCTATAGTCTCAACGCACCCTTTTACCCTACAAAGGTTTCTGTCAATTCATGAATGGACGCATATTATGAAGGTAGATCGCTTCCAGGGTTGACTTTAATAGTTACGCTATTGTTGTTGCTTCGGTTACTATGGGTACCATCAATATAACAATAATTAATGAACTTAGTGCGACCCCACTGAAATAAATTAATGCTGGAAAGCTTACTCCCTATACCTTGCTGTGCGTGGAAAGCGGGTAAAGACAGATATAGTTAATAGGACCACCTTTCCTTGTTCCACTACAGTCTTAATATACTGTACGACAAAGACAGGGTGCCCTATTATAAGTATGTTTATCTTTATTCGCTATAGCAGCGCGTCAGTTTACTTTCCAGAATTTCCATATTTCGGTGGTGTTATGCAGAGGACTTGAAGACTTTGTAGGGATTCAAGTTTCAAGCGGTGCTAATGACCTCAGTAATTGTCGAGCGTCTATAATCTACTCTCTCTCTCTCCTCCCCTATCTCTCTAGTTCTGCTTGCATAGTATACGTCGAATAAAGCCTGTATGGCTGAAAACTTGAAGACACAAAATTATTTCACGTCATTCGTCCATATCTACTGTACTCGGGCTGACTTTTAAATTGCAAATTGACGGTTATAATATAAAAACTAGCGGCCCCGTCCGGCTTCGCTCGGGTGCTAAGAAAGCCCGGGTGCAATACACTACTCACTCGCTTCGCTCGTTCGCTTGAATATTATAAATATACTACTCACTCGCTTCGCTCGTTCGCTTGAATATTATAATTACATTACTCACTCGCAAAAAAATTATAATTATTGTCAAAGAAAGAATATAACAAAAATAAAAAATATATAAATAAATATCATGTAGAATTTAGAAAAAAAAGTCAAAAATTCTACGATACCATCAGTTTCCGAACCCGGGTCCCTGTGCATAGAGTGCTGCGACGTTACCTCTACGCTACGAATGGAACAGTTATGTACGGTCGTTTTTATGATATAAGTATGTTGTGAATTCTTACGGTCGGGTTACGAATTTAATTAATTAATTGTTAATCATTATTATTTATTAATTATGCTATATATATATATAAATCTTCCGTGAAAAATTATCTAACTGATGGTGAAAACCGCATCAAAATCCGTTGCGTGGCTTAGGAGGAGTTAGCGGTTAAACAGACAGACAGACAGACGCGAAAAGTGACTTCAATTTTTACTATGTAGAGAAGATGATTAATTAATTAATTCGGATTGACGAGGCTTTACTGTGATTGTTTTTTGTTTATTGTCATATTGTGCGACGCAATAAAGAACACTAGAAATAGACAGCAGGAATACCAATTCAAAAGTGCAAAGTTTCTGACTTAAAGGTGACCTTGGATCAGGCGTTTCCAAGACAAAAAAACATCGCACAGTATAGAAACCATTGTGTAAGTATAGTACATAATAATATTATGTATAGTATTAAAATCAGAACACGCTTGGGGCGTGCCTCTATCTGCACAAAAAAGCTATAGATGACCGTTTAAACACGTGACTAGTTAAAAAGGATGAATAGAAATCGTGTGAATAGGGTCGTCCCGCGTATGAAAATTTGATAATTTCCTCATACATAAGTAAATAATGTAAGTCAACTTTTTCGTGCTTATATACTTCCTCTTAACTGTAAACAAGATTTAAAAAAATGTGTTCATTTCAAACGGATGAGCTTAGCCGCCATATGATGACGTCAAAGCCAGACCAGAGTACTAACCTTGAGCCAGACACACTTGCGCGCATAGATAAAGAGATGTATGTCTATGGGAAGAGAGGTGTATATTAAATACCTAGGGTTTGCTTTCAATTTATGACAGATAGGACAAAAAACATCGTTATAGGGTATTAAATTTTCTATGGATTTCAGGACGGATTTTTTTTTAATTCGGTATGGAAGGTACTCGAAACGCGATTTAAAAAAACACTTAAAAATCTGTGATGATTTCAACTTTGACTGCCCTTAAGTTCTCAATTTTAAAAGATATCGATATGGGACAAAAAGGACGGCTTAGGACGTTCCTTGCTTTATGAACATGTGTATTTTCAATTTAAAGTTCAAGAAGAACACAATAAATAAAGCTGTTTTAAAGGACGTTACATTTTAACCATTGGTTACCAAGGTTACAAAAAGTGCGTGATTTTCAAGAAGCTATTGCACGTACCACAGAAAAGTTGTGGGAATGAAAATTGTAGGAAATGTAATCCTCTTTAAAACATTGCATAGTGCAAGAATTGTTTAAGTCGACCGTTTCTGAGATATTTCGAAAAAAGCAAAAAAGGTGGTAAAATTTCATGGTTTTTCGGCCGCCAAAAGTTGTTTTTTTAGAAATCCCAGAGGGCTCCTAGGCTAACATTTATTAATATACCCTACCATCATATCAAATTTGGTGCTTTTATCCGCCAGGTATCGGTAATTTCATTAAGCCACCTCACTAACAGGGAATTTAACATTGGGACAAAATGAATGGATGATTGGATCAGAATAAGCCATGATAATATATTTGCCAAAGCCTAAGCTTGTGACCAAACTTTCTTCTTATGGAAAAACAATGTTAAGTATTTACACATAAATCGTATGTACCTATACATCAAAATGGGACACCCTTATCTATATTATGTAGCTGTTCCTTGACAGTCGTCGGTAAAAATCTAGGACGATTAGAAATCGCCTTCTTCCAAATCGCAATAGTATTCTAAAATAGATCCATATTAATTAATGTGCATAATATAATAAGCGCGTTAAATAACATGCCAGAATATCGATGTCTTTCTTTGACCGAATTGATGTGTTAATGGTATGTAGGTAATATTCGTTTACTGTTATGTCTTTTATAAAAGTCGATACATCTTAAAACCTGCAGGCATCTCTCTTTCTCTGTCTCTCACTCTCCGTTGTCATACCGGTTCTCCTGTAACATGTATGTATTTTATGCACACGTTACGGTCAAAGTTCGCGTTGTGCGCGCAACTCAAAAAAAAAGGGTGGGGGTCTCAGGACCCCCGAGTCCCGACAGATGTGAAACATCAAAGAAAACGTTATTGAACTCGGTGGTATTCTCTATGTAGTAGTATATATTTTTTCAAAAGCAGCAACTAACTGTTGTGCTGACGTAATCCTATATACTGCACTGTAACACACGCGGTTGCCCGAGCGCGCGGTTGCCGAGAGAGAGAGAGAGTGCCGCAGTGGTGGGGAGAACAGCAGCGAAGGAGCGGACCAAAAATTTCGTTGCATATTTCCCCTCACGCGGCTGTTCACAGCCCGACATAAGATGTTTCACATCAAAAATGTCTAGGATATCAATCATAGCCTGAAATTGCAAATTTTTCGGACTCTGCACAAAAAGTCATAGTAAGGGGAGATAAGCACATGAGAAACGTAATATAGATGGCAGCAGGTATATAGCTACCTAAGTTATCATTGGTTTTCATAGAAAAACGCGCAATAAATCAAATTTTTCCTTTCTGATAGCATGCACAGGCCCCTCTTTCCCACTGGGTACGTGCCCAGGGCCCCGCAATCGATAGGGACCCCCTTGTTCCTGCCAGATCACCAAACGATAACCGATATTTGTTAATTGTTACCGAAAAACATATTTACTTCGAAGTCATCGATCATAGGGGTCCCAATATCCTAAAGTGCTCAGGGCCTCCAATAGGTTAAAGACGGCCCTGAGCATGCAGCCACTTCTTAATTCTTTGGAAATACAAAACCTCTATGATTTGAACATCGGTAAACACAGCTCATCGGCATTGTCAACGATTTATTATTTAGAATAAACATATTCTGTACATACTACTATGAACTGCCCTCAGATCGAGGTGGTTATATAGCTGGTGCCCCTAGCGGTCAAGTTTGGCAATTGCCATCTCTATTCGACAACATTTTAGGTTGGGTACACTGAGGTAAAAGATATAGAGGCACATTTAATACTGAAGACAGTCGCCATTGTAACTCGGCCCTCTTTTTAAATGTGAGGAGAAGGAGCAGACTAAGAGAATAAATATTCCCAATCCATCCCGTGTTTTGCCGCCGTGTTTACTCGGCCTTGTGACGTTAAACCTGACTTCAATTTTGTTCAAGCGTATAAAGTATGTCTCTTCTATTTATCTTTCACCTCATTCATGGGTACGAGCTCACACAAAAAATGAGGGACGGTCCCATTCGAGGATTTCTTTGACAGACTTTGACGACAACGTGTATAATAATGTAATCCCAACTTATCTCACGAAAAAAGCCATAACCTCCGTTGATCGTATGCATTGTACAACAGCAGTTAGTTGAGGTGGGGCGAGATTCTTTCCCGCTGTAGGAACAAATTGCAATTTCAAAAAATTTAATTTTCAATTCATTATTAAAATTTTTACTTCCCACCTCTACTATGGTAGGGAAGTAATGGATTTAGTCCGAAAAAAATATTTCGAGATTTTAACAGATCTTCACGTTTTGAGACCCTAGCAATCGTTTAAGATCATTTTCTGACTGATGTCTGTATGTGTGTGTGTATGTGTATGTGGTCAATTTTTCGCCTTCGATATCGTAAAAACGGAACAACATACGGCCATGCCGATTGTTCTATTGTGTTTATCAGATCTGATTAGATTTTGAGTCAAAGCGGTTCAGTGGTTCCTCAGATATTAAAAAAAACGTTCTTAGTGTCACGTATTAACATATAATATGAAAAAAATGTAAATATTTTTTTTCTCTAAAATGTAGATATAGTTTTCGAGAAAAAAAATATTTTACTAAAAAAAATAAAAATTGTACGTAAAAGGTAACCATGATTTTTACTATATTAAGCTAGCCATCAGTAGATCACTAAACAAACAAGCCGTGAGGTGGGTCGTTTATTAGGACTAAAGTGCGACCCTTGAGGTCCACACGACGAACTTCCCAGTTTGATAAATATTTAATAATAATAATTAAATTAGATATTACACAGAAAAGTAATCATTTCAATCATTAAAACATCAATAATTTAAAAAAAAAAAAAAAAAAAAACGGCTGAACCGATTTTTATAAAATTTATGTCGGATCAAAATGACGTTAACACGCCTCGATTGACACCCTTACGAAGTCGATATAATTTTTTATTCGCGAGATATTGTGTAAAATCTACTTTTTTGGAGGTTATTTGGTTAAGAAAAAAGAACGGCTGAACCGATTTTGAAAAAATTTCTTTCAGATCATATTTACGTTAATACGCGTCGATTGGCACCCTAATGTAGTCGATATCATTTTTCGTTCTCGAGATTTCGTCTTTGAAAGAAATGTACACATACGTACGTACGTACGTACGTACGTACACACACACACACACACACACACACAGACATCTTTCTAAAAGTAGTGTAAAAATAGTGTAGTGACCTTGAAACATAAAAATTTTTTTTCCTTTTTGATTTCGATTTTCGGACCCATTACAATAACTTCCAGTGGGAAGTTAAAAAGAGGGCCATGCTTTTTTTCAAATAATAAAAAAAGAGTGTTTATTTTTTGCAAATATTTACTAGGTGGGAAGTATAGGACTGGTCATCAGTCGAATTTTTTTATATACGGTTTATTGACCTCTACATCAGCTACTGATATTATCAACCATTGCAATTATTAAAAAAAATTATAAATTGAAGATATATGAATTGGTGCTAGACCAAAATAATCTCGACTATTGGTGACCTTGAAAAAGTACTTACGTATACCTAAATGTGAATCGAGTTTGTATAGTACAGTGTAAACACCGCTTTACACATATTAAATTTTCCGTTTAGCTGCACGGTATGAATAATTTTGGCAATTTTCAAATTGATATGTGATTTAGATTTTGATGTCTATTTTTAATTCAGTAATATTGGGGAAAGCCAATATAAGCGTGACTCATTTTTTTATAATGTCGGTAATTAGCTGCTTATTTTTCGTGTTCTTTTAAATTGGCATTACTTACTGAAAACGACCTTCGTAATATAAAAAACACATGTAAGTAATGGTAGATACTTTTAAGTTTTCATATTACACAATATAAGTAATCACAAGTATAATATAATTATTTGTTATGTTATACCTGTATACCGGGTGTGGCTTAGAAAAGGTAACATAGGAGAAATAGTACAGTGAATTTTAGGCAGAATCCGAGAATGCTATGAACCGAGTTTAGAGGTAATCGTTGTGGTATATACATTTCAAAAGTTACAATAAAAATTCAAATTCCAAAACTTCATGGTTTCCGGGCTTGTAGGCCGTGGTCCGGTGGTATTTCTACCTGACGTTTCGTCTACAGCATTCTCAAAGGCGATGTGGCAGCGGTCGAAGTGTCCTCCTTGGCGGCTCACAGGTCAGTGTGTCAGTGACTGGTGTCCTCCCTTCTTTTATGCCAAGTACCAGTGTGTTCTCTGTTCGGTCGTAGTCCGTCTCTCTGTAATTGGTCAACTGCGCAGTGTGTAGTGGTGGGGGTGAGTTCTCTACTCGGTCGTATTCCGTCCTTGAACGATTGGTCATTGGTTTTGTATGTCGGAGTGCTGGTGTCCAGGTTTTACTGAGATTGAGGCCTTCATCTTTTCGGTTGAAATTCTGTGTGTGCTTTTGTATTTCTATGGCATCTCTGTATATTCGTGGGTAATAACTCAACGTTCTGTCTATGACTCGGATTTCTTCGAAAAGGATCTTATGATTGTCCAAAGTCAAATTAGTGTGTTCGGCTATGGCAGATTTTTCTGTTTGTCTCAGTTTATACAGCTTCTCTTGTGCTCTGACACACTGACCTGTGAGCCGCCAAGGAGGACACTTTGACCGCTGCCACATCGCCTTTGAGAATGTCTACCGCAGTTGTAGACGAAACGTCAGGTAGAAATACCACCGGACCACGGCCTACAAGCCCGGAAACCATGAAGACTTGGAACAATGCCGGCCGTGAAAGCTTGCACATCTGGATAAAAATTCAAATATATTTTTCACAACGCCGCTATTGAAAATTCGATTTTCGGTACCTGTTTAGCGGGTTGAAACTCTCAGTTTCAACCCTAGAGATGAAAATGTTTTTGTCGGTTTTCTCTGTTTTAACGTTGTTAGAAGAGAGATAGAGCGATTGAGTCGCGCCAACTTCAATTCGCATATAATAATGTCAGACATAACCCCACATAAATTTCACATGAATCCGACAGATCTAATATTTTTGCGGCTTTTTTGCGCGCCCAAATTGCAGGTACCTCAAATCGAAATGCCATTAGAGTTGTATGAAAAATAATATGCATTTACTCGGAACGAAACACAGCGAATGCGACGCGTGTGAATTGCTGCCATCGTTCCTAGGTACTAGTGTGTTTCGTCCCTTGTAATGCAATATATACTGTTTCACATATCATTTTAGCCGATAATTAAATACTAATTGAACTTTAATATTCTCTCTCGGGCTTGAGAATAGCCGAGAGTGTAGCGGCGCTGTTGTTTACATGGCGTTGCTATGGTTCCTCTATTACAAGTCCCCAGTTCTCGGGTTCTAGCCCGAGAGCTGGTAAAAGTGTCAATTGGATTTTCAATTTATTATTAAAAAAAAAAATAATGAATTGAAAATATGAATTGGTGCTAGGCCCAAATAACCTTAGCTGTTGGTGGTCTTTAAAACACAATTTAATATTCTCAGTAAATAATGTGTCACTTAAGAACTTTCGAAAAAAAATTACATAGATTTAATATTTGGCTAATGCTTTGTTTAGAATTGCTTTCTAAAAAAACATGACTGTACTTCTAAATAGTTTTCTAAAATGATTTAATTACAATAGATTTCTTAGAAAATATTTTACCATTCTTGCGTCAACGAATTATTGGTACTTTACCGGTTTACAGTACCCAACACACATAATATAATAAATATAATCTGACAGTGACTAAATCGTCCTATACATCACCATGTAATATAAGCGGCACAGTTTTTAACTGTTATTTATGCATAGAGATATTATCATAGATAGAGTAGGGGAGCCATAAGCACAACTGTAAGTAATTATGACAGTGTCACCTTGGAAAAGAGAGATAGAAAACGAATATGTTGTCTTTTCCTTGTCTTCTGACGCATTTGGGGCCGTTCAAGTATTACTTAAGCAGATTTTTTGCGCTTATAGGTTTGCACAACGAAGCTTTGATAGTAGCATTGATACAAGCTTAAATCGCGTTTGAAATGTCAGATAGCGAAGACGAATATTTGTGTTCTTCTGCTATAAAGTGTTATATTTTAAATACAAATTTGGGTAGGAGCTATCATGTCCACCCTATTAATAGAAAACGGTCTAAACATGGCGAATTTCATCATTTATACCAAGAATTAAAATTCTACCCAAACCGGTTTTTTGAATATTCACGTATGGAACCTAACACTTTTAAATACGTCTTAGAAAAAACTCAAAAGAAATTAAATAAAATTTTGGAGCATACAAGTAATTCAAGAATTACAAGGCGCGATATTCATGTAGGTACTGTGTGTAAACGGTTTTATTGAACATAGGGAAAATAACACTGAGAAGATTTATAATTTTGTAGTAGGCTATGAGCCATAAGACCTAATATAAATACAGTATTGGATTACATAGAAAAAATAGTACAGTGAATTTTTTAAACAATTTTCCATAGCAACGGTTGACTACTAAGCGTTACTCGGAACCGGCTAAATAAAAAAGTCATGATGTGTCGCAAGACACCCGACAGAAGCTATGCTTTTTACGCATTGTATATAAAACCGAATTTATCAAAGATATAAATAATACAATTAAAAAGTTATTATTTGATCGCCATTTTGAAATCTGACGCCATTTTATTTTTTTGTGTCTTATTAAATTCTCAAATATCAATTTTCAAAAGGATCGGATAATTTTTACAAAGAAATATATACCTATGACCGCCATTTTGAAATATGACATCATTTTATTTTTTTGTGTCCTATAAAACTCGCAAATATTAATTTTCAAAAAGATCGGATCATTTTTGCAAAAAAGTACATATGGCCGCCATTTTGAAATCTGACGTCATTTTATTTTTTTGTGCTCTATGAAACTCTCAAATATCAATTTTCAAATGGATCAATTAATTTTTACAAAAAAGTACATACGGCCGCCATTTTTAAATCTGACATCATTTTATTTTTTTGTGTCTTATGAAACTTTCAAATAGCGATTTTCAAAAGGATCGGATAATTTTTGCAAAAAAGTATATATGGCCGCCATTTTGAAATCTGACGTCATTTAATTTTTTTGTGACCTATGAAACTTTCAAATATCAATTTTCAAAAGGATCGGATAATTTTTACAAAAAAGTACATACGGCCGCCATTTTGAAATCTGACATCATTTTATTTTTTTGTGTCCTATGAAACTTTCAAATACCGATTTTCAAAAGGATCGGATAATTTTTACAAAAAAGTATATATGGCCGCCATTTTGAAATCTGACATGATTTTGTTTTTTTGTGACCTATGAAACTCTCAAATATCAATTTTCAAAAGGATCGGATAATTTTTACAAAAATGTCCATACGGCCGCCATTTTTAAATCTGACGTCATTTTATTTTTTTTTTGTCTTATGAAACTCTCAAATATCAATTTTCAAAAGGATCGGATAATTTTTACAAAGGAGTACTACATATTTCCGCCATTTTGAAATATGACGTCATTTTATTTTTTGTGTCCTATAAAACTCGCATATATCAATTTTCAAAGGGATCGGATAATTTTTACAAAAAAGTACATATTATGGCCGTCATTTTGAAATCTGACGCCATTTTATTTTTTTGTGTCCTATGAAACTTTCAAATACCGATTTTTAAAAGGATCGGATAATTTTTACAAAAAAGTATATATGGCCGCCATTTTGAAATCTGACGTCATTTTATTTTTTTGTGACCTATGAAACTCTCAAATATCAATTTTCAAAATGATCGGATAATTTTTACAAAAAAGTACATACGGCCGCCATTTTGAAATCTGACGTCATTTTATTTTTTTGTGTCCTATGAAGCTCTCAAATATCAATTTTCAAAAGGATCGTATAATTTTTAGAAAGGAGTTCTACATATTTCCGCCATTTTGAAATCTGACGTCATTTTATTTTTTTGTGTCCTATAAAACTCTCAAATATCAATTTTCAAAAGGATCGGATAATTTTTACAAAAAAGTATATATGGCCGCCATTTTGAAATCTGACGTCATTTTATTTTTTTGTGTTCTATGAAACTCTCAAATATCAATTTTCAAAGGGATCTGATAAGTCTTACAAAAAAGTACATATGGCCGCCATTTTGAAATCTGACACCATTTAATTTTTGTGTGTGCTATAAAACTCTCAAATATTAATTTTCAAAAGAATCGGATAATGTTTACAGAAAAGTACATATGGCCGCCATTTTGAAATCTGACGCCATTTTATTTTTTTGTGTCCTATAAAACTCACAAATATTAATTTTCAAAAGGATCTAATAATTTTTAGTGTGCTTTATTTCCTTAGTCTGATTTTATTACATTTATCCGAAACGTTACCGGAGAAAGACCTTTTGCCTGTGAAAATTCAAAAGTACGATTTGCACCCGGACGAAACTCGGGCCGGTCAGCTGGTTACCATAATATTGTATTGTCACCGGAGCTACACATGTGTGCAAAATTTCAACTCAATCGGATCATAGGAAGTGGGTGAAAATTCAAAAGTACGATTTACACCCGGACGAAAGCCGGGCCGGTCAGCTAGTTACCATAATATTGTATTGTCACCGGAGCTACACATGTGTGCAAAATTTCAACTCAATCGGATCATAGGAAGTGGGTGAAAATTCAAAAGTACGATTTACACCCGGACGAAAGCCGACCGGTCAGCTAGTTACCATAATATTGTATTGTCACCGGAGCTACACGTGTGCAAAATTTCAACTCAATCGATCGCAAGATTTGTAACAAATGTACGGGATCAAGCTAAATAAAACCACCGTTTAAAAAACAAAGCATCTACTACCTACTTATTTTTGCGTGATGCCAGAACATACGTTTTTATTTGAGAATCAGTTCGGTTGCTTTTGCGTGATGCCAGAATATTTTAAAACTCGCAGTCGCATAAGAAGTTATTTACTTGAAAAAAATCATGTAAATCGGATCAGTGGTTCTCGAGTTATAAGCGTACAAAGGGACATAGAGACAGAGAAAATCAAATTGTTCGGGAAGGTAAGATGAACGTCGAGAAATTTTGGTCCGATCCGATCGACGTCAATAATTAGTTACACGTCATTTTAACTCAGTAGGCCAGGGTTTTTAAACTTAAATTCAAACATCAGCAGTCAAAAAATTGAATAACTATATTGAAATAATGCAATATAAAACAGAGCATACGCTATCATCCAATATCCATATCACACTGTGCAACAGACAAGGACAACCGAAACAAGTTCGCGATTTATTAGATAAAGTCGCATTTATTTAGTTTAATAATCATATAAATCTGTATAAAAAAACTGTTTTGACACAATATTATACATGAAATCTATCTAAAATTCTCTGCTCTTTCGTTTAAGACAGGTTTCGAATCGATCTGACTTAAATTGAGCAAACTATAAGCAAAAAACACCATTTTTTTTAATTTGCTCCCCTCTGGGGCCAAAATTCAAAAATCGGGCGACGTTAGGATCAAATAGACCCCGAGAGGAATCGAACAAAAAAAAGTTTTTTAAAATCGGTTAACCCGTTTGGGCTGTACGACTGATACAAAAAATCCGTTACAGATTGACAGATTGACAGATTCACAGATTCACAGACGTACAGACAAAGCGAGTGTATATAGGCGCTTCTAGCTTCGCTAAGATCGCGCCTAAAAAACTGGCAAATTCATTTATTAAACTAGTCACATCCATTGCGAAACTTGTAACGGCCATTTGACAGTTGTCACACGTTGATTGTAGTAGTCAGCGCGCTGAAAGAATGGTGAGATACATTCTTGAATCTAGCAGTTCTTGTAACAGCGCTTATACCTGCTACACTCACTGCTTCGTTGTGTACACTCGCATATATTATGACAATGCATTAATTTAAGCAAGCCCTGCTATGATCTACGCTACCATCTAGAATCCCAGCTCCATACTGCACGTACCTTAAAGAAGGGTCCCTTCAATAAAAAGCGACAGGGTAGAAAATTTAAACGACCATCTGTTGTGCACTTGAAATGCACAGAGTCATTGGTACTACTAGATTTATGAATACCATAGTTCATTATTATAGAATAATAGAAGTAAAGGTGTGATGTAAACGTAACTAGTGTTCATGTGGCCACAGTGAACTTTACTTGTATTTTCCCAGCGAGTGACTAATATTATTATAATATTATTTCAAACTATGTACTATGTAGTACCTATTATTTATTTATAATTATTGCAACATTGCATTCTTTGGTGACTACTTATTGCCTCTTTGTGTTACAAACACATACTTTCGCTTTGTTGTTGTTTTTTAGAGTTTCGTAGGCAAATGGCAAAAACGGAACCCTTATAATTTCGTCCTGTCCGCTCGTCCGTCCGTATGTCACAGCCATTTTACTTGGAGATTATTGGCACTCATGTACATAAGAAATCTGTACTGCTGATAGATCAAAAATCGTGAAGCCAACATACGTGCGGGTATATATTTCTGTCTTTTTTTTATGGGAACCCAGCTGGCAGGTTCCTGATTGGCTACTTCCATAGACAAAGACAGAATTTTTAAAAGAGAGAAGGTATACTATTGACCACTGAGGCACTGAGGTTTTACGTCAGTGGCATCCATGACAAATTTCTTTGTCTTTATATATTACGTTTCAAGTGGTGTTTATACTTCAATTCATGGAATACTTCAGTTGATAGTGATATTATTATGCCCAAAAAGATCCGAAACCTGTGTTTACTTCTTATATCACTATGAATTTCAAGGAACATGAGTAAAAAACTGTTTTTAACAAAATTAAACTAGGTTACGGTATAATGACAACAGCTGTCAAGCGTTTTGTTTACATTTTGTTCAGATGGAACGTCCGTACATCGACCAATGACATCATCGGAATAAATGCGGAATAACTTCGTTAAAAGAGACACAGATAGATTTTTGCTCTCTTTGTGGACTTCACTCACCGCACATTGAGTAAATGGACAATCCGCGGTATATAATTAAAGTATATGTTGGCACTATACAGGACCACTCGTATCAGTCGTTTTTTCGAAAACGGTTAGTCGTAGAGAGTTGTGTCAAAAATTTGTACTATAAAAGCCCTAATAAAGAATCGAATGGTGATAATTTTTTTTCCGGGAAGTTTGCTCCAGAATGTCCAGAACTCCGGAATTATAAATAGCACGATATGTCGAAAGTGGTATTGTTGAAAAGATCTTTAAAAAATGATCAAGTTTTGTAGGGATTTTTTTTATTACTGCCACCCCTGTTAAGTATCTAATATTTGTTTGAAATTACTAAATTAAAATGCCATAAAAAAGAATTTTTTAAAAGTCCGCATTTAAAATCTAGTTACCTATCTATCGATCATTAAACACTGAAGAAGTACACTCACAGTATAACCAGAAGAGCTCAGTAGAATGTATTAAAGAGTAAATGGAAGACAGTTTGAACACTTGTGATAATGTTGGAAGGAGGTTTGGAAGAGGAATTGGGGGGGAAAACTGGGGAGGGTAAGACTAAGATAGGATGGGTGAGAAAAATTTAATGAAGGGTGACAAACACTGGTTTAGCCCAAGGGCGGCAAAAATCTAAATTCGTCTCTCCCGAACCCATTAGCTTTAAAAATAGCGTCGGTAACCGTTTTTAGGCGAGGGGGAAGAATTTGTGATGAAGAGTGCAGGGGGTAACTTCCGGTAAGTGAATTTAAAATGTATAACAGTATCATTTTTTCCTGACCTTGAATCTTTTACGGTTTTATCCTAGAGATGTGCATCCCACTGTGATATGCATCGGTGTAATAATTTTTTTTTATATTAAGTATGTAAAATTATGCAAGATAATTATTAATTCTTTAATTACGGTACCTGCTTGCCGTTTCCACATTATATCTACGGGTTCTTCAATAGTTCTGTACGGACTGTACCGAGTTCTGTACTATCTCTAGGTACTAATATTATAAAGAGGCAAAGTTTGTGACTTTGTGAGTTTGCATGGGTAATCTCTGGAACTACTGAACCGATTCTAAAAATTCTTTCACTAATAGAAAGCTACACTATCCCTGAGTGATATAGGCTGTATAGATTGATATTATATTTATTTTGATATTCCCTAATTTTGTCAAGATTTCTCGAAGCTCTTTGCTCGTCTCGGCAATTTAAAATCTCGATCTCGTTTCGTAATTCTGAACAGGAAAATTAATTGTGATTCAACCTGTATGATAAAGTTAAGATTATTGTTAATTTCTTACCGTAAAATGTAAATGAAACAATGTAGGTAACAACAATGACATTCATGACCTCTAACTATTCTAATTTGAGAAGGATGTTATGTTTCATTATAGTTTTTGTGATGCAAATGCGCCGCCATTTTTATTATATGAAGGTTTTGCATATATCTGTGGATTTTGGCTAAGATTTTTACTTCCCACAACTATGGTATGGAAGTATTGGAATCAATTTGTAATTTTTTTTGCCATACCCACTATAAAATAGCTGCTTTTCACTTCATTTTAAGTATTTTTAAAAATTTTTGACAGCTCATTTTGTGTCGCCCACTTCACTTCTACAGTAGGCCGACAGTATGTAATAACGGGCAGGGCCGTCTTTAACCTATTGGAGGCCCTGGGCACATTAGGATATTGGGACCCCTATGACCTTGACAGAGCACTATTTTGTTAGAATAGACAAAGAAAGATAGATAAATATCGGTTATCGTTTGGTGATCTGGCAGGAACAAAGGGGCCCCTATCGATCGCGGAGCCTTGGGCACGTGCCCAGTGAGAAAGAGGGGTCTGATAACGGGCTGATCAGGGCGAATAAACATACATAAATCACTATGTAAATGATTTGCTTTCCCACACTAGTGTGGATACGTTCCCGTACACCGGCCTGTCAAAAGTCACTTTACATATACATACATGCATGCATGTAAAGCAGCTATTTTATAGTTGGTATGGCAAAAACGTCATTTATTTCTGCGTACACTTTGTATACCGTGTGATATTTCGGTCAGATCAGTTAAAATAATTGTATTCTTGCGGCGGCCGGCGAACGAACTAATAAAATTGAAAATAAGTACGTTTTCATTCGAATCGTTTCCTCTTTTTATAATTCAACTTACGGTGGTTTCATTTGTTTTATTGTTAAAGTACAACGGTTAGGTAATAAAAAAAAGACATTTGCTTTGCCTGAAACTGGACTGTAGCGTTGAGTTAAAACTAGGGATAGGCGATGTTTAATAACAGGGCTCCGTTCACAGGTACGGAACCCTAAAAATTATTGAAATAACGATATTTTAAAAAAATGGGTAAGTCTGTATAGCGGGTACAGACAGATAACGTGAATATCGTTAAACACAAATAATTGTATTCCTTGCGATGGAAAGAAATACACCCACTTTCCAAGCTTTTATTTAACTTGCCCCAGTTCCCGGGTTCTAGCCCGAGAGCTGGTAAAAGTGTCAATTGGATTTTCAATTTATTATTACAAAAAAAAATAATGAATTGAAAATATGAATTGGTGCTAGGCCCAAATAACCTTAGCTGTTGGTGGTCTTTAAAACACAATTATTTATTTAACTTGCAATGTATGTTAGTTTGTTTATTGTTTGTTTAGGTCAAAACTTACAAGTCAATTTTGAACGATATTCACGTATCCGATCGATTTGAAATTTTGTACACATATGTATTCCCGATGACAATACATGAATAAATCGTTTTTAGAAATAAATTCAATCCCTAAGAATGCTGTGCAGGTTGTGAGATTGTTTACCCATAGTACAGAACCACAAAAACATTTGTTGAAATCGTGAAAAAGTAGCAGAGTGCCCGCGGTGAGAGAAGAAGCCAGGCACGTCATCAACAATATGCTAGTGAACGCCTTATTGTTTAAAATTCCACCTATCGACGCTCATGGATCTCCAAAACAGCCAATAGCAAGCTATAAGGCGGGCGCTATGCATTCACGTTACTATGACGCGGTGGCTTCATCTTTCGCCGCGCGAGGTCTACAAATGGGGTCGTTATGACGTTATCATTCGAAAGGACATAGAAGGACACTAATCACTGAGGAGAACAAATCTCACCAAAGGAGGACTGTCCTCCTCAAAGAAGGACGTCTGGTCAGCTTACTAGTGGTCAAGTTTTTCCAGTGCCCGTCTCAATTATTATTCTGCAATGTTTTTATTTTTCTGTCTTCCCACAATTTAAGTCCGTAAAAACGTATTATTCGAAAGTTGGCGGTCTGTTCCACCGATAACAATCGCTCGTTTGTATAATATGTTTTGAATGTGTGCGTGTGTGTGTGTGACCGGAAATTAACAATCGATTTTTGAAGCGTACAATTGTGATAAAAATTCACTTGTCAGTTAATTCAATAACGCATTGTTGACTGAAATACAATAATGACTGTTGAACGTTCGACGTGATTTGTAGGCATAAAATGCATGCAGCATCCCAGAGAATCACAATGTTACAGTTTGCTTTAGCCGGCCATTGTTCAATGTATAATAATATCTACCTTACCGACTGGCCAGAAAAAGTGTCACTTTCAATCACTGGTGCAGGACCGTCCCGTGCCCGGTGAGCAAGGGGGGCGGCGCCACGGGCGCCAAATAGACACCGAGAAAAAATAACAAATATAAGAAAATTTAATTCAACACAAACTAACAGTCTATGTTTTTTTACTAGAATAGAAATTACCTGGAGAGGACAGACTGTCGTGGGTTCGAATCCCACCTCTGCTCATGAATGTTTTGTGATGTTATTTAGTTTTAAGTGTTATATGATATTTGTTGTATTTAAGGCGCTAATGACCTGAGTTGTCGACGCGTCTAAAATCCAAAATAAATAAAAATAAAAGAAATTACCTGGGCTGGAGGGGGGGGGGGCATTGCAAACTTGCACACGGGCGCTGACTACCCTAGGAACGGCCCTGGCCGCCCTGCACTGGTTTATTAATATTTATTTATTTATTGTAGATTATAGACGCGTCGACAACTTAGGTCATTAGCGTCTTAAATTACATAAAATAACAACTAACTTAAAACTAAATAACATCACAAAACATCCATGAGCGCAGGTGGGATTCGAACCCATGAAAGTCAGAGGCTGGTACCAAGTACGCTATCCACTAAGCTACACTGCCCTCGGTTTATTAATAGACGGTTTGTCCCTAAAGCCTGAAGTTCCTTGCGGCAGGACGTGGGCAAGAGGGAGATACAATTTTAGCGAGAAATTTGAATTATATTATATACAGGTGAATTAATCACTCCCCAACGCTCCGACGTGTTTTCTACTATAAAAAAAAATTCGACTGATGACCAGTCCTATACTTCCCACCTAGTAAATATTTGCAAAAAATAAACACTCTTTTTTTTATTCTTTGACTAGGCCCAAATAACCTTAGCTGTTGGTGGTCTTTAAAACACAATTTAATTTTTATTCTTTGAAAAAAGCATGGCCCTCTTTTTTGTTTGGTGATCTATTGATGGCTAGCTTAATATAGCAAAAATCATGGTTACCTTGATTTACGTACAATTTTTATTTTTTTTAGTAAAATATTTTTTTTCTCGAAAACTATACATTTTAGAGAAAAAAAATATTTACATTTTTTTCATATTATAACATCTAGAATTCATTTATATTTTTTTTTACCTATGTTAATACGTGACATTGAGGACGTTTTTTTGAATATCTCAGGATCCACTGAACCGATTTGACTCAAAATCTAATCAGATCTAAGTTAAAGGCTGATAAACACAATAGAACAATCGGCATGCCCGTATGTTGTTCCGTTCTTAAGATATCGAAGGCGAAAAATTGACCACATACACACACACACACATACAGACATCAGTCAGAAAATGATCTTAAACGATTGCTAGGGTCTCAAAACGTGAAAATCTGTTAAAATCTCGAAATATTGTTTTCGGACTGAATCCATTACTTCCCTACCATAGTAGAGGTGGGAAGTAAAAATAAGACAAAAATGAAGAATACCAAAATCCCGGAAAGTAAGAGGCAGTTTGGAGTTGGAGGCCCCGTACGTATACAAAATATAAACGTAGGTAGGTCGTTTATTATAAATATTTGATTTTTTGTGTCAGCCATTACATCTATATTATTAATTTTTTACGAAATTTAAACTACAAATACATCAATTTCTAAGCAGATCGGGGGCCTCATTTAGTTCTGCCGCCCCGGGCCTCCGACGGGCTTAATCCATCACTGCCCCGTCCAATCCATTTATTAATGTATGTAATGTACTGTAATGTGTAATGTATATCGAATTTTTCCCGAAAACGGCTCCGCTTTGGTATTCTTCATTTTTGTCTTAT
This sequence comes from Mongoloraphidia duomilia, assembly GCA_039654895.1. Taxonomy (NCBI): domain Eukaryota; kingdom Metazoa; phylum Arthropoda; class Insecta; order Raphidioptera; family Raphidiidae; genus Mongoloraphidia; species Mongoloraphidia duomilia. The sequence goes on from CM077524.1 coordinate 163,924, forward strand.
TTTTTTAATAGTAGAATTTACATATCCGAGCGCCGGGTAGTGAATAGCTATACAATGAGTTTCGCGTAAGACGCAACATATAGATGAGTTTTGTTTATTCGGTAGTTTATTTCTTTGGCCACCCGGCGTTCAACAGCGATAGAGAAAATCAAGAATGACAGATTTTCAATTGAATTTCTATTCAAATCCTATGACATAAAAACATGTGTCCTTCATGCGTGTTACGCGATGTCCTGCAGTACAAATATAGCCATGTATGGCCAACGTTAAACAGCCAAATTAATTATCATATACTAGGGATTTTCTGCACCTAGTTGTTCAGTAGTTGTCGTATCTACTATACTTAAGGTCGATTTATATTATCCGGTCAGATACGGCGCAGGAACGTAGCGTTTCCGGCATGACATGCATTTCAAATACGGATATTAATACTTAGCGAATCCCGTCCGTTCAGACACGTAGCAATACTCGTATTTGAAATGCATGAAAAAATGTTTGTCTTGTCGGAAACGCTACGTTCCCGCGCCGTGTCTGACCGGATAATATAAATCGAGCTTAAATTGGCAAATGGCCGATTACATCGACACTTATCGGAGTTTAAACACTGAGTTAAAAATAAAACCAGCCGCCATATTTACTCGGTTCAAAAACATTATTTTTTATTAAAAAAGACAACAAAATATTTAATTTTTATGTTTTATTCATATTTAGGGTACATTCACGTTACTAAATCAAAATTCAAAATAAATACAGCAGAGAAATTAAATGTAATGTAATTTTTCGAAAATGCAGAAACTTAACATTACGTAACTTGGTTATAGTAGTGTGAATGTACCTTTACAGATTTAATGGCACATAAGTCAAGTTTAATAATTAAATAGAGTAGCTGTTCTTTAAACTTTTGGTACACGGTACACCCCTGGTCAAAATTAGCACACCACTTATAGACCGTGAGATAGTGACAATTTTTTGGTATTTTAAGCATATATTTCAATTTGCAGAACAAAATGTCGGTATTAGCCCCCTTGCAGAACGATATAAACACCTCTATTACAAGTCCCCAGTTCCCGAGTTCTAGCCCGAGAGCTGGTAAAAGTGTCAATTGGATTTTCAATTTATTATTAAAAAAAATAATGAATTGAAAATATGAATTGGTGCTAGGCCCAAATAACCTTAGCTGTTGGTGGTCTTTAAAATACAATTTACAATTTACCTAGGCGAGCAAGTTTCCCTCTAAGAGAGTGGGTTAATACCGACATTTTGTTCTGCAAATTGAAATGTATGCTTAAAACAGTCGCCGTAACAACATATTAAAATTTGAACCTTGAACTAATAATTACTATAGCTGTCCATACTATAGTCTGACGGCCATACTTGTTTTTGAGATCGTCCCGTTTATGATTAATTTCAGCGAACGACTGTAGAGGTCAGCTACTTTGAATTTGATTGCGAATAGTGCCTATGTTGCGTCTTGAAATTTTCTGTATGCGACAACTTCGTCCAATAGTGTGTATGCTCTAAGCAAGAAGACTAGAAACAAGGAGACCGAACGGTCGTGACGGTGGGACAAAACACGCCCTTTTGCGTGGATATCTTCCGAGTGTGTTAAATAGAGACGCGATGACTCAATTTCGATCTCCGAATCTCTAGTCTTCTTGGTTTTAAAGAAGTCACGAAATAAATATCTAACAATAAATAATCACAATCTTTATAACTTCTATATTAAAAATCGTCGTCGCCATCACTGTCTAATTTTTTTATCAGCGTTTTTAATAATTCATTTCTTCGTTTTTCAATTTTCATATATTCGTCGTGCGCTCGTCTCATCGCAGTCAACCCTCCTTTCATTTCGGTGATCGTATTTTTAAACAACAAAAATAATGTTTTCTTTTTTTCTTCAGCTTCTTTATCGACCTCAACATCGCTATCAATTTCGATTACAGATTTCCGTTTACGTTTTTTACCAACAAAAGTTATTAGCGGTTTGTCGTCATTTTCGGTTTCGGATTGATTGTGTGAAATGGCGTCTTTCGAGGTGTCATTTTCGGAATTATCATTTTCGTAAGGGACTTGTTGAACGCGCGGCGGCATTACAACTCTTGAAGGTCGTTGAGCTTTTCTAAACATTGTTCTTATATCGGGTGAAAAAACCGTCAGCAATTCATCGTAAAATTCCCATTTCGGTTTCTTCGATTCGCTGCCGTCCGAATTCAGCGGTTGCGGCGGCGGCGGCGGTGGGGGTTGTAGCTTACTTCCCTGTAATTCGTATTTGTAATAGATCGCCTTGAATGTTGATTTGAGATTCCGCCATTTTCGATCGCACATTTCGGATGTGACGTGGATACCTCTCTGTTTCAAAGCCTTTGAAACGGATCGCCATAATTTCTTCTGTCGCGTCCGGGGATCCCTGAACTGAAGCACTAATCTACGATATTCTTCTATTAAAGCGTACACCATTGGACTAGACCACACCTTGTTGCTATCGTCGGAAGTGCTCGGGTAAACCACGATTGTATTTTCTTCGTGAAGCTGGAAGGAGAAATTATATTATTATAGTTCATTGAAATGTTACATTTTTTTAGGCTAAGTTTGCATTTTAGGTAGGACAAGGTTTTTATTGCGAAGGGAGGGGGTCGGTGTAAGTTTAAAGTTGAGTTTTGGGGGTCGGCGGCCACCCCATTTGGCCGCCATCTTAAAAAAGGAGTACTAACAGGTTTTGCACTGTACCTTCCTAACGGTACTTCTTACAGAAAATTTGTAGAGAGGTTTTTTGTTAAGAATCGAATTCTCTGCAACTTTACTAGAGATACTTTTTGTCATGAATTGAATAATTAAAAAGATATGCCTTATGTTAAAATTGAAAAAAAAAATATTATAGCTCTTAAAAGAAAATTTTGTGAGAAATTTCTATCAAGACTTATCTTTTTAATTATTCAATTTACGACAAAAAGTATCTCTAGTAAAGTTGTAGAGAATTCGATTCTTAACAAAAAACCTCTCTACAAATTTTCTGTAAGACGTACCGTTACAGAGATACAGTGCAAAACCTATTAGCACCCATTTTTCAAGATGGCAGCCAAATGGGGTGGCCGACTACCCCGAAAACTCAATTTTAAATTTACACCGACCCCCCCCCTTTACGCAACGAAAAAAACCTTGTACTATAATCCAAAATGCAAACCTAAAGTAACATATCAATGGACCATATTAGCTTCAAAAGTCATTGCCTATTTTATTTAATGTTTACGCTAAAGGGCAATGTAGCCTAGTGGATAGCGTACTTGGTACCAGCCTCTATACTAGACTGACGTGGGTTCGAATCCCACCTGCGCTCATGGATGTTTTGTGATGTTATTTAGTTTTAGGTTAGTTGTTATTTAATGTAATTTAAGACGCTAATGACCTAAGTTGTCGACGCGTCTATAATCTACAATAAATAAATAAAAAAAATGTTTACAAACAAAAAAAAACAAATTATTAGAAAAAAGCAAACCTAAACTACATGCATAAATACAAAAAAAAAAATAAACCTCTCGTCATGCGTTTGAATAAAAAAAGTAGCGGATTTCACTTCTGGCGTTTCAAGGCAATTTTATTAATTGGAAATTATTTTATTGTAGGTATAAAAAATTGTTGATCTTGAGCCATTCCACAGCTTCGCGTGTCACCGATCGCGTACACACGCCACCGGCATGTCTGGTATCATATGACGCGTATGGCCGGTACACCGGACGAGACACGTCCGATTGGCCAGTACAGTCATGGCGATTGAACCGGCGACACGCGGAGCTGTGAAAAGGGCCTAACAGGGGTGAAAAATATTTACTTTTTTATCATCGGTCTGTTCTAAATAATGTTCTATCGACGTTGTTGTGTTATTATTAGCGGAATTGTTTTCCGGAATACTTGTTTCTTCTTCTTTTTTAAAAACTTCTTCAGTTTTGACGCTTTGATCCTCTCCGTATGCAAGTGTATAGACAACTTGAACGGGGGCTTGGGTGCTAATTGCAGTTTGGTCCACTGGTTGACCTATTGTTTGGACCACTGGTTGACCTACTGTTTGGACCACTGGTTGAGCTATTGCTTGGGTCATTGCCTGTTGTTGATTGAAAACACCAATGTTAACGCCAGGATCCAAAACAAAATTTCCATTATTTACTTCAGTCACATTTTCTACTACGAACGTAACCTAAAATAAAATCAAAATAATAACAATACTGACAAATAATAAAAAATATAAACTAACAAAAAATTCTACCTATATAAAATACATGCTGAAATGGTGGAATTTCAAGTGTCTATACAGGCTGTCCCATTTCGATTATACATGCTATTTATATTATACAGATTGTATCAAATTAAAGCTGTGCATATAGGCCGTTCTGGGTGAAAGACAGAGATCGATATATAAAGTATTAAGTAAGAATGAGATAAATAATCACTAAAGGAAGTTACTGTAAATAAATAATATTAATACAACCTAATAACGTCATCTTTGTTTTTTCGCTTCTTCTATGCTGTAAAAATGTAAATCTTTTACCAGTTTACCAACTAAAGTAACTAATTAACCACAATATTAATTCGTAATATTATTTATATCTGGTACAAAAGTTTTAACAATTATTTTATTAATTAATTTATTAAGTGTTCGAAAAGACCTCCACGTTCTGCCAAACAATATCCTAATCGATTACAAAAATTTCCCCTCACATTGGCTAACATTTGATGGTCAACGGACTGACATGCATAAGAAATTTTGAAAGGCAGCTACAAATAATTTTATTATGTCGGCGGTTAAATTACCACCATAAAACCATTTAATTATTTGGATTTTTTCCCAAACAATTTAAATTGCCATTTTATCAATAATTTCAGTAGTGACTATTTTTACTGCAGAAAACAATGATGACGCTATCAGGTTGTTCGGTATTATTTATTTACAGTAACCACAGTAACTTCCTATTAGCGATCATTTATCTCATTCTTACTTATTGCTTTATATATCAATCTCTGTCTTACACACAGAATGCCCTATGCACAGGTTTAATTTGATACAATCTGTATAGTGAATTTCATTCAAGACCCAACATAGGCGAGTTTTGTTGACCTGGTGGTTATGGAAAACATTAATGTATTATAGAAAATCGTTACACCTAAAATGCAAAATCACTATCAATATTTTAATTTAAGAAAAATTAATAACAGCAATTTTTGAAATTAAAATATTGTCAGTGATATATATTTTTGTTCAATGGATGCTGCTTTTTAGTGAAACGATTTTCTCTAAGTCTAATGCATTAATGTTTTCCTTAACTACCAGGTAAACAAAGGTCCATAATAAATTAATTGTGTAACAAGAATGCCTTGGATTTAAAATTTTACCAAAGCCTACTTTTAACCAAACTTTCTTAATAAGAAAAACGATGTTAAACATTTACTTACACGCAAAATCACTATAATAATATACAGGGTGCTGATTTGCTTTACGGGTAATAGGGATATTACATGTAAAATCATGTTTATGAATTTTCCTGCTTCCCTATATATTTTGGTGAAAAAAAACAAATACAAAATTTGTTCATAATTAAAAACTCTACCTGACACGTATGTCTGCAAATTACCAATATGCAGCTTTTAATTACAAAATAATTATTAAGGAACTGTGATTAAGTTTAAATTAAAAATATGTATCCGAATAGCCATGATTTACAAACACAATCATAAAATTTGAAACGTCAAAAACACAATGAAAACAACTTGAATTTGTTGAAGTCATGGCTATTCGAATAAAATAGTTTCTTAATATTTATTTTGTAATTAAAAGCTGCATATTGGTGATTTGCAGACATACGTGTCAGGTAGAGTTTTTAATTGTGAACAAATTTTGTATTTGGTTTTTATTCACCAAAATATACAGGGAAGCAGGAAAATTCATAAACATGATTTTGCATGTAAAATCCCTATTACCCGCAAACAAATCAGCACCCGGTATACATACAAATGGGACACGGTTATATAATATTATTCTGTAAACAAAAAATCAGCCGAAAAAGAAAACGTCCCTTCGCCATTGTATTTTTTTGCTGATGTGAGAGATATTGTAGATTTACCTTACCCTCATTTATAATAATTAATAATTAAAATTTTTTTACTTTTATCGCTGTATCTTCACTCTTCGATAATGCTAATTATTATTATCAAAATAAATTTCAATATATCTTTCATAAAAGCTACTAGGTTCTAAATTAATAACAAAAAGCATGTAGTATACTGGGTGTCCAAGATAAGCGTGTAATGCATGGGGATTTTCTAAACGGTATAAGAGATAGAGATTTGGTTGAATGAGAGAAAATGTGCAGAATCTCGAGTACTACAACCCTGCGCAGTCAAACTTTCCATATTTTGCTTGGCTTGCGACAGACAGTGTAACAAAACAAGATTTTCCCATTTTCGTTTTTGAAGTGAAAACTTCCTTAGGCGCGTTAGGCACTCTTTGCCTGGGTACTGAAAAAATGTGAAGCGTTCGCAACTACTTCCGTAAGAATTCACAACCCGACCGTAAGAATTCGCAACATACTTATATCATAAAAACGGCCATCCACACACTTCCATCCCATAGCGCAGTTGGTTTGGTCTTTGCGTTCTATGCATAGGAATCTGGGTTCGAGACCTGATGGCAGCGTAGAATTTTTGGTGTTTTTTTTTTCTAAATTCTACATGATATTTATTTATATATTTTTTAATTTTTGTTATATATTCTTTGTTTGACAATAATTATAATTTTTTTTGAAACCAAGGTGGAATTAATTAAAAATACAATTTTAGTATTTTAGTAATAAATTATTTTTAGTTCATAAATGCGCTATAATAGATGACACCAAAAATTAGAAAACTGAAGTTTTGACTGTCATTTTTTTTATTTATAACTCGCTTAATAAGTAAGTTAGAAAAAAATTGGTTCTTTATTGGGGCACTTTTTTATGAAGATTTCAAACCTCTGCACATTTTCTCTCATTTAACCAAATCTCTGTCTCTCACCGTTTAGGAAATCCCCATGTATTTCACGCTTATCTAGCAGGACACCGTATATACAACGTTCTCGTTCATCCGCTCTAAGTGTCGGATTAGTAGAAGTGACGGATTACATGGTAAAAGAAAGAGTCACACATATTTTGTAACAGTAACTTTATTGAGAAATAGATGCGGCGGACTACAGACCATGAAATACATAGAACTGACGGATTAAAAAATTTTTGCATTGTGCCTTCAACTAGTTAAAAAGATCAGACGTGTCGTGGTCACACTCAGTAGAAGTGAAACTTAAAAATTCGTAAAGATTAAATAACCCTTTTTAAAATTAATTTTCCACTTTGAAATTGTAAAAAATGTAATTTTCCTGCGGTTAAAATTATATTAGGTATTTCAGAAAATATTTACTGTTTATAAATTAAAAACGTCAAAATAGATAGTTACCGTGGTGATAAAATAGTTTTTGCAGCATTCGCGTGACGTCACTTCCATACCTAACTTCCGTGACTGACTGTTAGTCGGGTAATCGAGTGGCCGATTAAAGGTAAATTGTGTTTTAAAGACCACCAACATCTAAGGTTATTTGGGTCTAGCACCAATTCATATTTTCGATTCATTATCGTTTTTTAGTGTATTTGCCATAATATGGCACATACACTATTGGCGTCGGTCGGATGGCGGGACCTAGGGGTCGGACCAAAATTTCTCGACGTTTCATACCCTCCTGAACAGTTTGCCACCATTTTTGAAAATGTTTATGTATATATGTATGTATATATATATATATATATATATTTATATATATATTTATATATATATTTATATATATATGTGTGTACACGATAACTCTCGACAGACTTAACCGATTGAAACGAAATTTGGTACACACATTGGAACCCATTACCGCAAGAAGCCTATTTAAAATGGGCCCGATCGGACCATTTTCAGGGTTGTATTTAGGGATTCCAAAAAGTTTTTGGGCCCAAAAATACCGAAAAATTGGTCAGAATCGTTTCAAAATTGAAATTTAACTCTTTAGTAAAGATTAAAATGTGCTGCTAAAATTTTAATAAAATCGGCCCGACAGGACCGGACTTACAAATTTTATGAAAACACTAGTTCGCGGATAGTGATTTACTTACTGAAAGATGTATTTAATTTGGTACAGAGATTGCATTGATAATAATATTGAAATTAAGAAAAAAAATATTATTTTCAGGGATGTATTAAGGGGTTAAATTTTTTATTTTGTCCAAAAACAAACCTAAATTCACGTATTAAAGCCACAAGGCCTGTATTAGCAAATACACTATATTGTCGGCAGGGTTTGGCACTGCGACCCGAGTTTTTTTTTAATAATAAATTGAAAATCCAATTGACACTTTTACCAGCTCTCGGGCTAGAACCCGGGAACTGATAGAGGAACCATAGCCGATTAAAGGTAGACTACTGTATTTTTAAATACAATTTACAACAATCGATAATTCGTTTTTAAACATCAGTTTTTTTTCAATTTGATTTTTAAAAAAATTGAAAAAAATATTTAATTTCCGTTAAGAAAACACAAATACGTAAAGCAGCAAAATAATTCGAAAACCATGCCGACTGCAATTAAATTTATTTGTACTGACCTGCTGAACGCTTCCGTCTGGATTTGTGTAGTAGGCTGTCATTTTTATATAAAAACAAAATATGAAATACGCCGTACACTTCACAAATACAAATCGAATTTATTTTAAATTCTACGCGATTTGAGTTTCGATTAATTTGCAGTACATTCATTAAAGTCCGTTATAAATTGAAAGCGGTATTATAAATCGCTGAGTAATTGCTGTGAAGCGGCTTGATGTGTGACGGCAGCCATTACGTACAGTTCAATGTCAAGCGATGTTTCGCTTAGCAATGCTGGCAGTTCAACGCAGCAGCGCTGCTGCCACTGCTGCCGCGCTTGGCAAATGGACTAAGCATTGCTTGCAATCTGTATTACCGACATTCTTAAATACATGAAACGGGGCAGGGCTAACCAAAATGCATATATTATTCAATGTTTAGTAAAGCTCGGAATGATAAATCTGTGAATTCCTAAACAGGTCGATACATTTTTTACGCACTAGTAAAAACAATCTTTGTTACACTTGCTCAGAAAATGTAATTTTTGAGCGCTGGGTGGCGGTAAGTAGCCGATTATGAGAGACTCTACTTTATCGGGCTAGGCCGCAAAGTGACACTTTATTGTACTATTTTTATTTTACCGGACGAAAGTGGAAAAAAGCTGTCAAAAAATTTTACTTTATCAAGCTTCTATTTCTCTGAAATTAAATGTACTGAGCAATAGTAACAAAAAATATAGTATGCAACTTGTCCGCAAGTGGCAATTCACACAGTCACGTTTTTATGGTAGGTACATTTGCCTAAGGTTTGTGGCGCGTGTTTACGAAAACTCCTGTAATTTAACGCACTCGCCTTCGGCTCGCGTGTCAAACTTTACACTCTTTTTCGTAAACACGCGCCACAAACCTTATGCAAATATCATAAAATCGTGACTTGCCACTTTGTTGACAAGTTGCATAAATATTTTGAGAATAGCCGAGCGTGTAGTGACGCCGTGTTGTAAGTATATGGCGTTTCCTTAGCTCTTCTATTACAAGCCCCTAGTTCTCAGGTTCTAATCAGAGAGCTGGTAAAAGTATCAATTATTGGATTTAAAAGTTATTATTAAAAGAATAATTAATTGGAAATATGAATTGGTGTTAGGTTAAATAATTCTAGCTGTTGGTGGCTAAACAATTTATGGTAGCAATAACGCATATAGCCTCGCTGCTGCGCGTTTTAGTTATATATAAAAAAAAAAAAAATTTATGGTAGCAGTGGACTATAATATACTTTCCCTTTTTTTTGTTACCAACAGCCAGAGTTATGTGTGACATTATAATATTATATATTAACAAACAATGAAAATAAACACGTGGTGGAAGTGACGGTTTTATGGTGGGAAAACGTGTCTCCAGCCGTTTAAAATTAAAAATAGGATAATTGTGGGTGAATTGTAACAACTCAGTTGTTACTGTGTTTATTTTAATAATAAAATTTAAAAATGTATTTCCCTTAATCGCCGCCTCTGACCACAATTTCATAATACTTAGTTTATAATTATTTTATGTAACAAGCCGTTGTCGTTGTGTTGCCTTGTACGCCAGATATCATTCGTAAAAATATTTCAGTTCAAAAATAAATTCAGTACAGTATAGTTTGGACTATAAAATAAGTTGTCTGACGACTCCTTCTTAACGGGCAGTCCGAATTGTGGCGAGGTATCATTCCCCATATTAACCACAATCAACCGGACAATGCCACGCGAATATTAAAGGATCTACTCCAAGACGGCACAATAACATTTTAAAATCGACTAAACAGAGTTTATTAAAGTTTCTTTCAAAATTTGACATGGTTGTTTAATTCCGTTTGTGTGTCGGCTGGTACATTTTGTGATCAAGATTTAGCACTCAATCTTTCACAACTAAACATCTTTGCCATAGTCTGTACGAGTGCGTCACAGAATAATACATGTTAAGAATAGTAGTTCTCTTTGCCACATTACGAATTCACTAAAGAAATGTTTATGTCTCCGAAAAAAGCTTGCTTTAAAAAAACTTATTTTTCTATTTTTTCTAGCCTTGGATTTGGAACTGTGCGCTAGTAACGTCCAAGATGCTTTCGTCATCGCCGTGGAGCAACAGGCTCGCGAACGGCTCGAGCGCTTGTCAGCGCTTAAACGCATCAAACCAGTTGATATGACTAAACTCTCCCAACAGGTAAAAACTACACTTTGTCTTACTTAAGCGAGAGATTTATTTCTTAAAAGGGCTTAAAAAACTTTTTATAAAATAAACAACCGCGCTTTCAAAAAAACGTACCTATTAAAAAGAGGAAAATAATAAAATTTTAAGGTCGCCGCCACTTAAATTAGGTACTAAAAGTTTTTATCCAGGTGTGCAAGCTTTCACGGCCGGCATTGTTCCAAGTCTTCATGGTTTCCGGGCTTGTAGGCCGTGGTCCGGTGGTATTTCTACCTGACGTTTCGTCTATAACTGCGGTAGACATTCTCAAAGGCGATGTGGCAGCGGTCGAAGTGTCCTTCACCTGCAGTTGACCAATTACAGAGAGACGGACTACGACCGAACAGAAAACACACTGGTACTAGGCATAAACGAAGGGAGGACACCAGTCACTGACACACTGACCTGTAAGCTGCCAAGGAGGACTATTCGACCGCTGCCACATCGCCTTTGAGAATGTCTAACGCAGTTGTAGACGAAACGTCAGGTAGAAATACTACCGGACCACGGCCTACAAGCCCGGAAACCATGAAGATTTGGAACTAAAAGTTTTTATTTAACACATGCACGATCTTAGTGTCTTTTCGTGTCTGTAATGCGGATCTTAAATGGCCGTTTATCGACTGGTAACGTCATGATCCATTATGAGACGCTTTTCGATGCTATAATGAAAAACACTTGAAAAACCTGTTACATAATGAACCATTTTGTATCTCTTTTCGATGCTATAATAAAATATCATGGTTACTATGGCAACGAAATAAATAAATATTGTATCAAGACCAACGTTTTTAGAATGAGATGTAATAATTGCTGTCAGTGAATCTACACAGTATTTGACATTAATTCAATAAAGCTCTAAAACCATGCATGTGTTGAATAAAGTATAGTGTGCAACGCGTGTGCTAAACTTTTTATGCGTCAGGCGCGATGTTTTCAGCACGAGTCGTAAGCGAACGTGCACGAGCCTTGGCGAGTGCGCAATTGCGAGCCGCATACAAGTGCTGAAAACATCGCGCCTGACGCATAAAGATCTTTTATTGAATTTCAAAAAAAAAATTGTAAAGTTAATTTGAAATCGCATGTCGTGCTGAAAAGAAAAATTGAGAAACATCACATTTTTTTATACAATTTTTAGGACAAAAATTTTTTTTTTTAGTTTTTAAGTCACAAGCGCCATTTTGTGAAGTTTAATGCTTATTTGTAGCTAATAAAAACTGTAGTAAAATGCCTTTTACGACCACAGTTCGAAATTTGTCGAGATCATTTTTTTATAATCTAACTGAACAGTCACCTTTGAACTTTTGAATCATCTGTATATATTATTATGTTACATAATATACGCAGACATAAAATGGTATTTCCAACGTATTATGAATGGAGATGACAGTTCATTGATAAATATCAAACACGTGCAAACTTTGACATTTTGTTTCCTTTTGTTCAAAATTCCCCTTCTTCAGTACTAATTAAAATGTGTTAATCACAAAAAACGTTACATAATACCGTACGTTCAATGAGTGGGATGATTATCAAATGCTCTCTTTTAATCCGTCACGTCACCGAAATGCTCATGTTAAAAGTGTATCAATACATTCATAGCTATAGATATACTTTACGTATTGCGCTTGGCTAGCTGTGAAAGTAATAATTGTATTTATATTTTGTACTGGACTTGCGTAGCCCATCGCACTTTTTTATTAAATTGTTATAACGGTACAGAACTCTCATTGCGCGATATACTCGCACTGATTCGTAATTTTTCTTTATTTTTATCAATTTTTCTTTATTTTTTAACAGCTGAATCAACAATCGACAACTTCCACGCCCAGGGGAGGAGCTCACAGCACCCAGGATAACAACAGTTTCATTGAAAACTCGCCAATTTACGTGACGTCATTATCAACAACCGAACCCGTCAACAACAACGTAACAACATCGGTAACAACATTATCGACGGACCAACAACAAAACGTCGCGGCCGTTACAAATTCGAATTATCGAAAAACGGGTCCGTTAGTCAGCAGTTCGAACGAGAAGGGTAACAGTTCGACGAAGCCAAACGGTCATATTGGAAACGCGCGAGAAACGACCGATTTAATATTAAATCAAGATCTGATCGGCGGCGGCGACGCGAACATTCGTAGTGTTAGTGTAAATAGTGCCGGTTCAAGTGGACAAACGACGGACGTAGTTTTGCCTCCCGTTTCTCCGTCGAACGTTAACTCCGAGAGACGGGCCTCGTCACCGTTTTTAAACGGACGGACCGAAGTTCTGATTGGTGCCGACGAAAACAAGTTTAAGACCACTGCACTTGTTGAAACCAATAATAGGCTCGTAATCGATACAGAAAATAGGTAAGTCGATTTTATTATTGATGTGAAACATCTTATATGTCGGGCTGTGAACAGCCGCGTGAGGAGAAATATGCAACGAAATTTCTGGTCCGCTCCTTCGCTGCTGTTCTCCCCACCACTGCGGCACTCTCTCTCTCTCGGCTTCCGCACGCTCGGGCACGAGAAGAGAGAGAGAGAGAGAGTATACATATGAACGTACTGTAAAGCAAAAGTATATGTATACACGTTTAGGTATCTATATATATGTTACTGTAATACCCAGAACTTCGGTAAATCCTAATATTTTACAGTAAAACCTAAGATTTACCAACTCTTAATGGTAAAAGTCCGAACTGCTTGGTGATCATCGTTCATTTCGAACTTTTACCACCATTCACTCGGTAAATCTTAGGTTTTACCTCAGAGACATGGTAAATGTTGAAAGGTCATGTCAAGACGTATTCGGCGCAATAATAAGAAAAGTACTGATTTAGTTAGCTTAGCCAACGTAAACGTTATGTTTGTGAAGTATTTCAGTTTTATTTGTTTTTTATTATTCAAAAAATATTTTGCAGGTGTTAAGAAATACTAAGAAATAATTATAATTAAAAATATATCATAATAAATAAATAAATAAATAAATATGTAAGGTTTTCACTGTTAGTGAGTGGTAATTGAAATAAATGATTCAGATAATTAATTCATTGTTTTATCTAAAAAAAATCCAACTTTTACCAACCGTCATTGGTAAAACTTAGCATGTACCAAACTATAATAGTAAAAGCCCGAAATATTGTCTCTTTTTTTTAAAATCCTAACATCTACCAACACAAGTTGGTAAATCCTAAGATATACTAGTAAAACCTAAGATATACCAATATACGGGCCTTTACAGTACATATATAAAACAGTTCCGTTACTGACTGACTGACAGACAACGCCCAGGTCAAACCGCTGAAGATATAAACTTGAAATTTGGACAGTAGGTTCCTTTTGTGACGTAGGCACCCACTAAGAGAGGATTTTTGAAAATTCATCAATTAAGGGGGTTAAATAGGGGATAAAAGGGTGTTTTTCATTTTTGAAGCTAGAAGCATGAAATTTTGCACAGGAGTTTCTTATATAACGTAGGTGAGCACTAAGAAATGTTTTTTTGAAAATTCATCCCCTAAGGGGGTTAAAAATGGGATGAAAGTTTGTATGGAAGTTCGTCATTTTTGAAGTTAGAAGCATGAAATTTTGCACAGGAGTTCCTTATATAACGTAGGTGAGCAATAAGAAAGTATTTTTGAAAATTCATCCCCTAAGGGGGTTCAATAGGGGATGAAAGTTTGTATGAAAGTTCGTCATTTTTGAAGCTAGAAGCATGACATTTTGCACAGGAGTTCCTTATATATCGTAGATGAGTAATAAGAAAGGATTTTTGAAAATTCATCCCTTAAGGGGGTTAAATAGGGGATGAAAGTTTGTATGGAAGTTCATCATTTTTGAAGTTAGAAGCATGAAATTTTGCACAGGAGTTCCTTATATAGACGTAGGTGAGCAAAAATGTATTAATAAAATTCGAGCGAACGAGCGAAGCGAGTCGCAGTAATATATCGGCGCGGCGGCGAGAGTAAGTATTCAACGCGAACGAGCGAAGCGAGTGAGTAATGTATTAATAAAATTCGAGCGAACGAGCGAAGCGAGTGAGTTATGTATTAATAAAATTCGAGCGAATAAACACCACCAGCCCGGCTTCGCTTCCCAGGAGGAGAATTTCTCGAGGAGGGGAGGGATAATAAATCAAATCGAAATATACGTGGGCGAAGCCACGGGTGACGGCTAGTGTAATATAAATACTTCGCTGTGTATTTAGTTGCGTTTCTAGCCCAGGCGTGCTCAAACGCCGCAACCGCGTGTGTTACAGTGCAGTATATAGGATTACGTCAGCATAACAGTTAGTTGCTGCTTTTGAAAAAATATATACTACTACATATAGAGAATACCACCGAGTTCAATAACGTTTTCTTTGATGTTTCACATCTGTCGGGGGTCCCGAGACCCACACCCTTTTTTTCATTTAAAGGGTTTTACCGAACATAGGGAATAGTAGATTGTATTTGAAAATTTTGTTGGAAAGCAGCCAATTATATAATGGATTTAAAACATATCGGGAAAAAATCATTTTACCAACCATAGTCACAGTCAGGATTCTAACCTGAACCTTTCCACTTTCGCGACGGAATGAGCTTACAATTACTCAACCGTGACATGATTACTAATAATAGTAATAGTAAATAATAGTAATAGTACGGGAGGCAGCGTTGTAAATGAGTAAATTATTTCATACCGGCTGATAATTATACCAATGTTAGTTCTCATCTCCATGATGAGATATCCGACCGTCAGCTGCGCCAGTAGCGGTGGGGGTGGTAGCTAGAGGGTGTCAAAGTCGCTAAAAAAATTGGATTTTAAAATTATTTCATACCGCACCAAATTTGGTATGGTGATTCTTTATATAATAAACAATAAGAAAATAACCGTCAGCGGCGTAGATTATGGGGGAAAGGACGTCAGTTTCGCCCTAGAACATACCGTGTCGGTAAATAATTTGGACGCCATTATAGATAGACGTCACGATGTGTTCATTTTGAAACATAGATGTCGCTCATTATAAGAATTTGTTCTCCAAAGAAACAAACCCCTCTGGAACAGTAATCATATTATAGTGAATAATATCCACAAACAGGAGTATAGCCATATTTTGATTTTAAATGATCACTGACTGTCATTTGACTTTGAGAGAGGCAAATATTACCTTACATGGCCAAAAATAAAAGTTCCTGTCATATTATGACTCTTAACCTAAAAATAAAGCAATTTGTTGTAACAACTAATTACTGTAAGTCAATGCAGACGTCTAAATGTCATCTTTAATTTAAATGTTACTCTGTATATAAAAAAGAAATCATAAATTTATCGAATTAAAAGCGCAAAACATTATTATTTTTACAATAAACAATTTACCTTTTCAATGACAGATGCAAATCTTCTCTTCTATCCTGCTTTTAAATCGCATTATTTCCATGTAGAATATATGTTTAGACTAGTTCTAAACATATATTTGTGTTGTTTTACGCGAAACCACGACAGAAACGAAGAACAACAAAAGCAAAAATTGTCCCTATAACAATTTTAAATAAACAACAAACAAATATTTTTTTGAATACAAAAATTGCCCAACGGTCCCAACCACTGAAACAGTTAGACTTTGTATTTAAATTAAACTTTATATAGAAACATATTTGTTGCAAATATTATATTTGAAATTATTAAATAAAAAAATTTTAACCTCGACAAAATAACTACACGTTTATAATATTTATCATGATATTGTCCATCGACTGATTTTATGACTCACTTGGTGCAAATACTCCTGTTTTTGCACCGTAGATTTTATCCACGATATTGCGATAACTGTTCCAGAGGGGTTTGTTTCTTTGGAGAACAAATTCTTATAATGAGCGACATCTATGTTTCAAAATGAACACATCGTGACGTCTATCTATAATGGCGTCCAAATTATCTACCGACACGTATGTTCTAGGGCGAAACTGACGTCCTTTCCCCCACTATCTACGCAGCTGACGGTTATTTTCTTATTGTTTATTATATAAAGAATCACCATACCAAATTTGGTGCGGTATGAAATAATTTTAAAATCCAATTTTTTAGCGACTTCGATACCCTCTAGCTACTACACCCACCACGGGTGCGACGACTGACGCTCACTTTGGTTGCTGTTGATACCTAGGCAATTACTAGAAATATGAATTGGTCGGTATGAAATCACTACCTAAAATGCAACGCTGCCTCCCGTACTATAATCATGTCACGGTTGAGTAATTGTAAGCTCATTCCGCCACGAAAGTGGAAAGGTTCAGGTTAGAATCCTGACTGTGACTATGGTTGGTAAAATGATTTTTTCCGATATGTTTGGAATCCATTATATAATTGGCTGCTTTCCAACAAAATTTTCAATAATGCAAATCAGTCGTATAAAAAATCTGTTAAATCTGTTATGTCTAGATACGTAATGGGGCATATTACGGCGAGTGATGACAGTATGTAAACACGAGCGATAGCGAGTTTTTACAGTCACACGAGCCGTAATACCATTACGTACGAGACATATATATGGTATTTTTTGCCATACCCACTACAAAATACCTACTTTTCAAGTCATTTTCAAAAAATTCTGACGGTTAATTTGCGCCGCCATCTTTCCTTCCACAGTGTGCTGCTGGCACTGAACAATTAGTGAATACCAGAAATGAATATCAGACGGCATGAAAGCTGCCCTGATTATATTTAGGCTATATCTAAGAAAAATCAAATGCTACAGTCAGGACTTGAACCCGAAACACCCAGTTTCCAGCTGGATGAGTTACCAATTACTCCACAGTGCCCGAAAGTTGAATCTGTTTCTGGCTTCTGCTATACAGTATAATACTTTGGAAACTTATGAAAAATAACATCTAATTCATTAGCAGATTTACTTTGATAACCGTTTACTACAAAACAAACTCTATAGCTTTCGATTTTTTACGTTCTGGAAAACGTTCAACTTCCATTTTAACCTTTTTATTTAATAATTAATTAATTAAATTTAAATGTCAATGTTAACACAATAATATACTAACTAGATAGTTGCAATTTTATGATAGTTTAATTTTTTGCCACCAGATGTCATGTCTTAGTTCGTCAGCTCCCAATAGCCTAAATATACTTAATCAGGGCAGCTTTCATGCGCTGTTTGATATTTTCTGGTATTCCGCACTAATTGTTAAGTGAATATGTTGTGGGCAGCTATTTTGCCAGTAGATTCCATTGTTATGAACTACATTGAATGGTTATCAATATTGGTGTATTCAGGCGTTCCACGAATTTGGATACTTCGTGAGAAAAAAATCTTGTAAGTTTTTATTTTCGTGCAACAATGTCCGATTTTATTGAAAGCCTACAGGCAAAGAATTTAAGTGGCCAGTACCCGAATATCCCTGCCAAATACGTCTCAAAATCAGGGTTGGATTTAGGTCAAGAGACACTTGAGACAATATAGTGATGATCAAAATAATTGGTCCTGATCTTGCACTTTTTGCAAGACTAAGACCGTACATACGGTAGCAAAATCAAGACCAAAACTCGACTTTCATATCAAGAGCAAGACCAAAACCCAACTGCAAGGGTCTCGTGCCGATTGAAAACATTAAGTTTTTACAAGCTTTTATTTAACTTGCAATGTGTGTTAGTTAGTTTGTTTGAGTGTTTGTTTAGGTCAAAACTTGCAAGTCAATTTTGAACGACTTCCACGTATCCGATCGATTTGAAATTTTGTACACATATGCATTCCCGATGACAATACATGAATAAATCGTTTTTAGAAATAAATTCAATCCCTAACGGGTTCAAACGGGGATGTAGGGCTTTTTTGACTAATCAACGCCCAGGCCAAATCGCTGAAGCTAGAAACTTGAAATTTGGACAGTTGGTTCCTTTTCTGACGTAAGCATCCACTAAGAGAGGATTTTTCGAAGTTCAGCCCCTACGGGTGTCAAAGGGGGATAAAGTTTTGAAAGACTAAAATGAACAAAATAAATAATAGTATAAAAAAAACTTTTTAGAGACAAGCTTTTATTTAAATGCACTAAAAAGGAAAAAATAATTTTTCATAATTTAGGTTCATAATTACCTATCTAAGCGTGGGTCGTGACTAATAAACTATCATAGAGTTCACAACCCACGCTTTTATAATTATGAACCTAAATTGTTAAAAAATATTTTTTCCTTTTTAGTGCATTTAAATAAAAGCTGGTCTCTAAAAAGTTTTTTTTTATATTTTAAATCGTTATCGATTACCTTATACATATTTTCATTATGAAAAAATAAATATTAAAAGCCTTCTGGATTCAAATCTGACCTTGGTGTTTGTATCTGTCGGTAGACTCGTACTTTTCCACACGGCCACCGTAGCTTACTGTATATGAGACCCTAACATAGTTATACATGCTGCGTTTTGTTTCACACGTCAATCACTTCCGACTATTTCCGTTACATCTAATATTTCTCAAATACCACCACAATATGAGACATCAGACGTAATTCACGTCAAAAAATGAGATGGCATGTTAACAAAGAACCAAACGCTGAAAGAATATTTTTATTTTTGTGCCTTTAAGTCGGTCCTGGTATTTATTACTTGTTTCTGTGGGGTCATAAAAGTACCTGCAACTAACTATTGTATACACAATATAGCATTGCATTATTACTATAGTGAATCTAATCTTACTTTACCTGTTATTTATGAATGATAATTTTTACTTCCCACCTCTACTATGGTAGGGAAGTAATGGATTCAGTCCGAAAACAATATTTCGAGATTTTAACAGATTTTCACGTTTTGAGACCCTAGCAATCGTTTAAGATCATTTTCTGACTGATGTCTGTATGTGTGTGTGTATGTGTGTATGTGTGTATGTGTGTATGTGTGTGTGTGTGTATGTGGTCAATTTTTCGCCTTCGATATCTTAAGAACGGAACAACATACGGGCATGCCGATTGTTCTATTGTGTTTATCAGCCTTTAACTTAGATCTGATTAGATTTTGAGTCAAATCGGTTCAGTGGATCCTGAGATATTCAAAAAAACGTCCTCAATGTCACGTATTAACATAGGTAAAAAAAAATATAAATGAATTCTAGATGTTATAATATGAAAAAAATGTAAATATTTTTTTTCTCTAAAATGTATAGTTTTCGAGAAAAAAAATATTTTACTAAAAAAAATAAAAATTGTACGTAAATCAAGGTAACCATGATTTTTGCTATATTAAGCTAGCCATCAATAGATCACCAAACAAAAAAGAGGGCCATGCTTTTTTCAAAGAATAAAAATTAAATTGTGTTTTAAAGACCACCAACAGCTAAGGTTATTTGGGCCTAGTCAAAGAATAAAAAAAAGAGTGTTTTTTTTTGCAAATATTTACTAGGTGGGAAGTATAGGACTGGTCATCAGTCGAATTTTTTTTAAAGCCATAATACCGGAACACCCTCTCGAATAAAGCATTTGTAACATGTTGCAGATTTGAAGCGCTTGATTTTTGCGTGATAAAAACATAAAATTGAACGTTTATATATAAAACTGTAGCAAAAACATCCGTCTTATTTTTGATGTGAAACATCTTATGTCGGGCTGTGAACAGCCCCGCGTGAGGAGAAATATGCAACGAAATGTTTGGTCCGCTCCTTCGCTGCTGTTCTTCCCACCACTGCGGCACTCTCTCTCTCTCTCTCCCTCTCCCTCTCCCTCTCTCTCCCTCTCTCTCTCTCTCTCTCTCTCTCCCTCTCCCTCTCCCTATCTCTCTCTCTCTCTCTCTCCCTCTCCCTCTCTCTCTCTCTCTCCCTCTCCCCCCTCTCTCTCTCCCTCTCCCTCTCCTTCTCTCTCCCTCTCCCTCTCTCTCTCTCCCTCTCTCCCTCTCTCTCCCTCCCTTTCTCTCTCTCTCTCTCTCTCTCCCTCTCCCTCCCTCTCTCTCTCTCTCTCGGCTCAGGCGTGCACTGTAACACACGCGGTGTTACAGTGCAGTATATAGGATTACGTCAGCATAACAGTTAGTTGCTGCTTTTGAAAAAATATATACTACTACATAGAGAATACCACCGAGTTCAATAACGTTTTCTTTGATGTTTCACATCTGTCGGGGGTCCCGAGACCCACACCCTTTTTTTTTAAAAAACATAGAAATTAAAACTTTAACAAAAATATCTGTTTTTCGCCCGAGTATATTTAATCCGTACTTTGCAGGTTAAGAATTTACGGATTTTGGATTTTTCGTTAGTGTAAGGGCATTATTTAGAAATATGTCGAGTTTTATCTGTCCAATTCATCTGGGGGTGGGTTAGAATTTCCGAACACAAATTTTCTATTTAAACATTAATGTATTAGAGAAAAGCGTTTTAGTTAAAATGCAACATCCACTGAATAAAAACATAGTACATCGCTAACAATATTTTAAATTCAAAAATTTGCTGTAATTCATTTTTTAACCGACTTCAAAAAAAGGAGGTTTCTCAATTCGACCATATATTTTTTATGTTTTATGTGTGTTCGCGGATAACTTCGTCGTTTATGAACCGATTTTGAAAATTTTTTTTTTATTTGAAAGGATCCCATAGAAATTTCATCAAAATCGGTTCAGTAGTTCGGCTGATTTTAATATAAAAGTAAGTAACGGCGTGTGATTCTTTAAGGTAAATGTTACTTTTTGACACTAAAAAGTAAAAAATAAAAAACTTTTTAACAAAAAAAAAACCTCCTTCAAAAAGGCACTAAAAAGTGGAAAATAATTAAATTTTGAGGTCTGTGCCAATTAAAATAGGAAGTCGGTTAAAAAGTATAGTATAGTGATTAATATCTTCTTTTTAACCAACTTCATATTTTAATTGGCACAGACCTCAAAATTTCATTATTTTCCTCTTTTTAGTGCCTTTTTGAAGGAAGTTTTTTTTTTTGTTAAAAAGTTTTTTATTTAAACTTCCCATTGGAAGTTATTGTAACGGGTCCGATTTTGCAAATGAAACATTTTGACGTATATCCATGTTTCAAGGTCCCTAGATTTAGAGAGATGCCTGTGTGTGCGTACGTTTGTGAATTTTTTTTCGTCTCGCATATCTCGAAAACAAAGCATGATATCGACTTTGGATCAATTTCATTCGACGCATAATTACATAATGAACACCTGATTAGATTTGCAATTTTTTTTAAACTAAGGGCAACCCAATGCGAAGTTAGCAGTGTGGTTTTACCCACACGCCAACCCTCTTTTTAATTAAAATATTGTTAGTCAATAGTCATTATTCTTGTTCAGTGACAGTGGATGTTTGCATTTTAAGTGAAATGATTTTTTCTATTGCCCGTGTTGGGTTTTGACTCTTGACTGTTGAGTGAAATTCATTTTATATTATCCCGTTACAATTATTACATTGTGTTCCAGTAGACATAAAAATAAAATAATATAAGTAAAACAAATGGTATTAAAATTTACTGTTATATTTTTTTTAATAAATATTTATGTTTTTGTTTTACTATTAAACTATGTAAATTTGTTTTGATATCATATTTTATTGTTCAGAAATTACTGTAAACTATTTTTTACTTCCCACCTCTACTATGGTAGGGAAGTAATGGATTTAGTCCGAAAAAAATATTTCGAGATTTTAACAGATTTTCACGTTTTGAGATCCTAGCAATCGTTTAAGGTCATTTTCTGACTGATGTCTGTGTGTGTGTGTGTATGTGGTCAATTTTTCGCCTTCGATATCTTAAAAACGGAACAACATACGGCCATGCCGATTGTTCTGTTGTGTTTATCAGCCTTTAACTTAGATCTGATTAGATTTTGAGTCAAATCGGTTCAGTGGATCCTGAGATATTAAAGAAAACGTTCTCAATGTCACGTATTAACATAGGTAAAAAAAATATAAATGAATTCTAGATGTTATAATATGAAAAAATGTAAATATTTTTTTTTCTAAAATGTACAGTTTTCGAGAAAAAAAATATTTTACTTAAAAAAATAAAAATTATACGTAAATCAAGGTAACCATGATTTTTGCTATATTAAGCTAGCCATCACTAGATCACTAAACAAAAAATTCGACTGATGACCAGTCCTATACTTCCCACCTAGTAAATATTTGCAAAAAATAAACACTTTTTTTTTTATTCTTTGACTAGGCCCAAATAACCTTAGCTGTTGGTGGTCTTTAAAACATAATTTAATTTTTATTCTTTGAAAAAAGCATGGCCCTCTTTTTTGTTTGGTGATCTACTGATGGCTAACTTAATATAGCAAAAATCATGGTTACCTTGATTTACGTACAATTTTTATTTTTATTAGTAAAATATTTTTTTCTCGAAAACTATACATTTTAGAGAAAAAAAATATTTACATTTTTTTCATATTATAACATCTAGAATTCATTTATATATTTTTTTACCTATGTTAATACGTGACATTGAGGACGTTTTTTTGAATATCTCAGGATCCACTGAACCGATTTGACTCAAAATCTAATCAGATCTAAGTTAAAGGCTGATAAACACAATAGAACAATCGGCATGCCCGTATGTTGTTCCGTTCTTAAGATATCGAAGGCGAAAAATTGACCACACACACACACACACACATACACACACACACACACACACACACACACATACAGACATCAGTCAGAAAATGATCTTAAACGATTGCTAGGGTCTCAAAACGTGAAGATCTGTTAAAATCTCAAAATATTTTTTTCGGGCTAAATCCATTACTTCCCTACCATAGTAGAGGTGGGAAGTAAAAAAGAGGGCCATGCTTTTTTTCAAAGAATAAAAAAAGAGTGTTTATTACTTCCCACCTCTACTATGGTAGGGAAGTAATGGATTTAGTCCGAAAAAAACATTTCGAGATTTTAACAGATTTTCACGTTTTGAGACCCTAGCAATCGTTTAAGATCATTTTCTGACTGATGTCTGTATGTGTGGGTGTGTGTGTGTGTGTGTGGTGTGTGTGTGTGTGTGTGTGTGTGTGATGTGTGTGTGTGTGTGTATGTGTGTGGTCAATTTTTCGCCTTCGATATCTTAAGAACGGAACAACATACGGGCATGCCGATTGTTCTATTGTATTTATCAGCCTTTAACTTAGATCTGATTAGATTTTGAGTCAAATCGGTTCAGTGGATCCTGAGATATTCAAAAAAACGTCCTCAATGTCACGTATTAACATAGGTAAAAAAAAATATAAATGAATTCTAGATGTTATAATATGAAAAAAATGTAAATATTTTTTTTCTCTAAAATGTATAGTTTTCGAGAAAAAAAATATTTTACTAAAAAAAATAAAAATTGTACGTAAATCAAGGTAACCATGATTTTTGCTATATTATGTTAGCCATCAGTAGATCACCAAACAAAAAAGAGGGCCATGCTTTTTTCAAAGAATAAAAATTAAATTATGTTTTAAAGACCACCAACAGCTAAGGTTATTTGGGCCTAGTCAAAGAATAAAAAAAAAAGTGTTTATTTTTTGCAAATATTTACTAGGTGGGAAGTATAGGACTGGTCATCAGTCGAATTTTTTTTTGCAAATATTTACTAGGTGGGATAGGACTGGTCATCAGTCGAATTTTTTAATATATTGTTATTTGAGATTTTTTACTTGTTTTTAGGGTTCCGTACCTTTGAAGTTCTAACGGAACCCTATTAATTAATTAATTGTAGATTATAGACGCGTCGACAACTCAGGTCATTAGCGTCTTCAACGTACAACAAATAATCCATTTGTGTATTAGAATCCGCCAGCCGGCATACACAAACCGACTGGTACGAGCTCGGGTCCTTGGGAGCGCTAATTTTCAAAGAACATTGGAATGCAATTTGCGATAGCAACCACATTCCAATGTCCCCCCTGAGCCTACGATGTATGTTTGTCCGTCCGTCCGTCTATCACAAAGCTCTATCTCACAAACGGTAAGAGGTAGCTAGTTGAAATTTTTTCAGATTGTGTGCTATTGTTGTATGAATTCTGACAAAAAATAAAAATCAAAGTTTAATCCTTATAGGCGGCTCCCCGTACATGGATATTATATAATATGTACTCGTATATGAGCACTCAATACAATAAACAAGATAATAATATTATTATTAATACTAGCGGTCTCGCCCGGGTGCTAAGAATTTATGATTTATTACCCCCTCCTGCGAGAAATCCTTACCCTGCGAAGCGAAGTCGGGCTGATGGTGTTTATAATATTCCGCCAATACGCTAAAATGCTAAAGAATGTCAGAGTTACGTTTTGTTACTATCCCACAGGAACTATACATTTTTCCGGGATAAAAAGTACCCTATTTCATCAAAATAAAATATAGCCTGTATCACTGAGGGATAGTGTAGCTTTCTATTAGTGAAATAATTTTTAGAATCGGTTCAGTAGTTCTAGAAATTACTCCCGACATAGTACATACAAACAAACAAATTTTACCTCTTTATAATATTAGTATAGATTATTATTGAACGCTTATTTTACTCAATGTACCGTTCCTGCTGTGCAACCATAACAAGTCTGTAGTAGCACAATGGGTAAGGCGTTGAGCTGTCACACCGAAATGCCGGGTTCAAATCCAACAAAAAAGCATGCGCTTTAAAAACCGATATTCTATGTTTTTGATCTTGAAAATTAAGTCGATAACTTTGCTAAAGAAAATTTCTGAATGAAAATTTATCGGAAAACGCTATATTAAATTTTTGCCATTGATAATATTTTTTATGAACGTATTAATATGAAAATTACTTTGTGGACAACAATAAAGCTAAAATATTTCAAAAATTCACATCGCGGGTCTTCGATATAATATATAGAGAACACACAGTTACAGTGTGTTTGGAAAATATAACATTTATGGAAAATTTTTAATTTTGCACAACGCTGACATTGTAAATTTCAGACTGCTTCATTGAACACTTTTATTATTATAGGCTAGTTTTCTGGCCCGGCTTCGCCCGAGTGTATTTTAGTTTGGTTACGAATAATCAAGACCCCCCCCAGGGGGGACATTGGAATGTGGTTGCTATCGCAAATTGCATTCCAATGTTCTTTGGGAATTAGCGCTCGCAGGGACCCGAGCTCGTACCAGTCGGTTTCTGTATGCCGGCTGGCGGATTCTTATACACAAATGGATCATTATTATTATTCCCCATTAGTGTCGTGTCATTTTAGTGGTATAACTTAACTATTAAATTATTAAATACAGGGCCGGCACGTGCGCCTGGTCGGACAGGCGATCGCCTTACGGCGCCATATTTTTAGGGCGGCATATTTTTGTGGCAGCGAATTTTTCGTGCGGTATTCTACTTTTTAAAAATGATTATGTTGTTCGAGTTTTCACCGATTCTTAGTTCTACCTTCTACTACTAGATAAAAGATGTCGCATATGTCGCCCAGTCGCTCGGCGCAAATACCATAATTAGTTGTAAAGGGGGTATTTACAAATTACAGGCAGCCAGGCAGCGTTTATTAGAATTACATTTGCTTTTTATTTGTTAAGTAAATAAAATATATCATCGGTTTATTAATATTTTTAATACGTGGATGGGGGGGGCGGCAAAAGTTGTATTCGCCTTAGGCGGCATATTTTGACGCGCCGGCCCTGATTAAATAATTAAGTTATACCACTAAAATGACACGACACTAATGGGGAACAATAATAATGTTTGTACCTACTACAAGTGCTGCCTCTCGTGGATAATTGAAAGAAGTACTCTCAGAAAAATGGCTCATTTCAGCTTTATCTAAGTTTTAAAATTCTTCGATGCTTCATTCTAGGACGCCTTGTAAGAAAACATACCAATCTGTGTATTAAATATAGCGGTCTTCGGTCGGTATCAATTTCTTCTTGTAAACCATAGTCCATAGGCGTAGAGTATAGGAAATATTAAATTTTTTAAACCACAAAATAAAATTTATTTATCGATCCTCAAGCCACGAAGAATTATAATCATCTTCCTCATAGATCACAAAATATAACGTTACTATAACTTCCGGTTCGGCCTTAGACACGTAGTCATAGGCCAGGGATGGCGAACCTTTTCACATAAAAATTCACAGATTTCGCAATCCTTGCAACCATCGAGGACATTGGAAATGATAACGGCATATATGAAACATAATTAACTGTTTATTATATACACAATATTTATCAATGCACTGTTTAGTTTTGTCAGGAATAACCCTATTATTCTTCTGTTATATTATACTTAACTTTTAAATGGATTTTTCTACAGTATTTATTAACATTTGCTCAAAAATAACACCGCAGATCGTCGCAAATACCTCTCAATTAACTAGACATGATATAAAACACATTTCGAAAAAATTGCACTTGTTCAATTTTGCATGATTGCTCCTCACTTGATCGCGACACCGTTGTCTTTTGGCCTTGAACGAAAACTCGTAACTCTGCCCCATATACGAACATAAACATTTCCAATGTTAAAATGATTTTTTCCGATATATTTGGATTCAGTATTCTTTATTATTTTGACTGGATATATGAATGTTTTACTGTCGTCCCATACTCACTGCACGATTCAAGAACCACTTGCTGTACCCACCTTACCATCCGAGTGTTTCTTCTTACCCATTGCTTAAGTTTAACATCATGAGGCTTCGGGTAAAAGTCAAGAAGTGTCATGGAACACCCGACAGAAGCTATGCTTTTTACGTCAACACATGCGATGGGCTACGCAAGTCCAGTGCAAAATATAAATACAATTTAATTGAAGTGAGAATTAACATACTTATATTATTTAAAAAACTTTTTAACAAAAAAAAAACGTCCTTCAAAAAGGCACTAAAAAGAGTAAAATAATGAAAATTTGAGGTCTGTGCCAATTTAAATATGAAGTTGGTTAAAAAAAAGACGATATTAATCACTATACTACACTTTTTAACCGCCTTCATATTTTTATTGGCACAGACCTCAAATTTTCATTATTTTACTCTTTTTAGTGCCTTTTTGAAGGAGGTTTTTTTTTTGTTAAAAAGTTTTTTATTTTTTACTTTTTAGTGTCAAAAATTAACATTTACCTTAAAGAATCACACGCCGTTACTTATTTTTTTTATTAAAATCAGCCGAACTACTGAACAGATTTTGTTGAAATTTCTATGAGTTTACTCTGAAAGTATATCCTTTCAAATAAAAAAAAAATTTCAAAATCGGTTCATAAACGACGAAGTTATCCGCGAACACACATAACCACATAAAAAATATATACGGTCGAATTGAGAAACCTCCTTTTTTTGAAGTCGGTTAAAAACACAATTTAAACAATACACACATTGATATTTTCACGTAGGTAATCAATTCAACTTAACTTGTATATTATAGATACACACAGTACTTATAATGTTGTACAACACGTGATCTTTGTGTTGATGCATATACGTGTACATAGAACACTACGCGTGCGCCAGTATATTACTTTCACCGCTGACCATAGCTATACAGATTGTATCAAATTAAACCTGTTCATAGGGCATTCTGTGTGTAAGACAGAGATCGATACATAAAGCAATAAGTAAGAATGAGATAAATGATCGCTAATAGGATGTTACGTGGTTACTGTAAATAAATATGTAATACCGAACAACTGTCATCGTTGTTTTCTACAATAAAAATAGTCACTACTGAAATTATTGATAAAATGGCAATTTATACTGTTCGGGAAAAAATTCAAATAATTAAATGGTTTTATGGTGGTAATTCAACCGCTGACATAATAAAATTATTTGTAGCTGCCTTTGAAAATAGCATAGAAGGAGCGAAAAAACAAATATGACGCTATTAGGTTGTATAAATATTATTTATTTACAGTAACCACGTAACATACTATTAGCGATCATTTATCTCATTCTTACTTATTGCTTTATGTATCGATCTCTGTCTTACACACAGAATGTCCTATGCACAGGTTTAATTTGATACAATCTGTACATAGATATACTTTCAATAACATGAGTGTGACGGTGACGCGAACCCATAAGTTTTTTCCCTCCCAGAAATCATCTAACGCGCCTATAGAAGTTTTCACTTCAAAAATGGGTCGATTCGGCTTTTTCAGTTTTTAGAGAGGGGTCAAAAGTCGACTAAGTTGTTTCTATTAAGTAAACGATGTAGAAGGTAACGGCTAGTAGTATAGTATAATGGAAATGATGTACATTTGTTTGTGAAAGTGAAAATGGCCGCGAAAACAGTCTTTTTAAAAAGCCGTCGTATATTATTTTCGATATGTTGACACCTGGTTATAAAAAATTGCGTGTCCCGGTTGCATAATTATATCTATAATAAGTAAAAGACTGTGTGTTGTGTTGTATACATCGCGGTGTTCCGGTCTAGGGCTACGCCCCTGACCGCAGATCCGGAATGTGAGCAATAAACGCATTCGCCGAGCACCTATACTCAACACATAGCCGGTACCTACACGTAGTATTCTGAATCAGTGGCGTTCAAACTGTTGATCTAATTATTACAAGCGACTAGGCCCTGCAGTCAGGGTCCATTCTGATTGGTAGAATATCCCATCTTGATGTCGTTTGACACACGTACACACACCTAAACGAACGTAACAACTAACTAGTGAACTCTGTATATTAATTTGGATAGTTGATAACGATTAAAAAGGTTTTGTATGTGGACAATGTTCAAACAAATATTCTTCAAGACAAGGCATTAATAAAATTAGAATGAAAACTTCAGATTTAAAGGCTTGTAATCTAATTATTTCTATAAAAGTCGATCAATTTTCTGAAAACTGAAACTTGAAATTTGGACAGTTGGTTCCTTTTCTGACGTAAGCATCCACTAGGAAAGGATTTTTCGAAATTCAACCCCTACGGGTCACGGGTGTTAAAAGGGGATAAAATTTTGAAAGACTAAAATGAACAAAATAAAATATTAGTAAAAAAAACTTTTTAGAGACAAGCTTTTATTTAAATGCACCAAAAAGGAAAAAATAATTTTTAATAATTTAGATTCATAATTAATAAAAGCGTCTAAACTATCATAGAGTTCACGACCCACGCATTAATTATGAACCTAAATTATTAAAAATTATTTTTTCCTTTTTAGTGCATTTAAATAAAAGCTTGTCTTTAAAAATTTTTTTTACTAATATTTTATTATTATTAAGTTGAGGGAATTTAAATTTTGAACGGACTTTACAATATCCAGTTTGTCGACCACATGTGCGTCTATGTAACGTTGAGAGAGAAAGAGAGAGAGGGATAGAGAGTCGAGGCAGACACATTCCACAAACACCGGCGCGTCACGGATGATACTTTGTTCCCCGACCCCGTCGTCATCATCGTACCTGCGACTATGAATTACCTACGCCGTCCAGTGGCGGCTCATCAAGTGGGCAATTTTATTTATTGTAGATTATAGACGCTCCACAGCTTAGGTCATTGGCGTCTTAATTACATCAAATAACATCATCACTTAAAACTAAACGACATCACAAAACATCCATGAGCGAGAAGGGATTCGAACCCACGACAGCTTTCTCCAAAGGCCAGCAAGCTGAGCAACCGAAGTGGGCAAGTTCATTGTCTACCTGCTACCATATAAAAAATTCACAGATTTCGCAATCCTTGCAACCATCGAGGACATTGGAAATGATAACAGCGTATATGAAATATAATTAACTGTTTATTATACACACAATATTTATCAATGCACTGTTTAGTTTTGTCAGGAATAACCCTATTATTCTTCTGTTATATACGCGTTCACTTTTGCTTGATTACTTAACTTTTAAATGGATTTTTCTACAGTATTTATTAACATTTGCTCAAAAACAACTTCGCAGATCGTCGCAAATACCTCTCAATTAACTAGACATGATATAAAACACATTTCGAAAAAATTGCACTTGTTCAATTTTGCATGATTGCTCCTCACTTGATCGCGACACCGTTGTCTTTTGATCTTGAACGAAAACTCGTAACTCTGCCCCCATATACGAACATAAACATTTCCAATGTTAAAATAAAAAGAGGCTTGGTGTGTGGGTAAAACCACCCTGCTAACTTCCCTTTGGGTGCCCTTAGAGATTTGAGACCAGGCTACCGTAGAGAAACTATTTGCAATACAGGTTAACATGTTTTTTTGTTATAAAAAAAACCGTCAATTCAAATTGTTTGCAAACCTTCTCAGGTGTTCATTATGCAATTATGCGTCGAATGAAATTGGTCCGGAGTCGATATCATTCGTTGTTCTCGAGATATGCGAGACGAAAAAAGTTCACGAACTGTCAAAAATTTTGTAAATACTGAAAATGAAGTGAAAAGCAGCTATTTTATAGTGGGTATGGTACCATATATATATTTCTCGTGTGCAATGATATTATGACTCGTGTGACTGTCACTACTCGTCAGTAATATGCCTCATTACGCAACTAGATATACAATCTATTATTGCATAAGTTTTTTTTAAATCAGATTTAAACTATACCGTAGAGCAATTGTAATGCGCTTAGAAAATAATGAAACTGACACGCGAACGAAGCGCAGTCACGGATAAGATGATCTATTCTATTATTTTATCGGCGACTTAGCTCATACTTAGCTCGCTTTAATGAAAAAAACAATGGTCCGCTACTGACTGCAACACCCACTACGTTCTTCTGTTTTTAAACAACATGATATTATACATACGTCACAAATATTTAAGGTATTTTGCTCTTCATCTCCCAACACTTTTCTTTAACACTTTCCTCGTGTATGGTTTTTCTCATGACGTAAATCGATTTCGGTCAATTTTGTTAATTTCTTTTTAAAAAAGTTTGTATAGGCGTTTTGGGAGTCGTAGTGGTCTAGTGGTTAGCGTGTCGGCCTCTAGATCAGGTCGTGGGTTCGATTCCCACCTGCGCTCATGGATGTTTTGTGATGTTATTTATAGTTTTAAGAAAGTTGTTATTTGATGTAGGTGAAAGACGCTAATGACCTGAGATGTCGACGCATCTATAATTTACAATAAATAAATCTAAACTAGACTGTCGTGGATTCGAATCCCACCTGCGCTCTTGGATGTTTTGTGATGTTACTTAGTTTTAAGAAAGTTGTTATTTAGTGTAGTTGAAAGACGCTAATGACCTGAGATGTCGACGCGTCTGCCGTCTATATTCTACAATAAAT
Organism: Mongoloraphidia duomilia; assembly: GCA_039654895.1. Classification (NCBI taxonomy): domain Eukaryota; kingdom Metazoa; phylum Arthropoda; class Insecta; order Raphidioptera; family Raphidiidae; genus Mongoloraphidia; species Mongoloraphidia duomilia. The sequence goes on from CM077524.1 coordinate 195,904, forward strand.
AAATGTACGAAGATTCACTTCTACAACCTAGCTATATTACACTACACTCGCATGTAGTGAAAATCTACTGATTCCGAAGCATATAAGGAGAATGTTAGATTAGTAATCATGCCTGAGTAATTGTACGCTCATTCCGCCGCGAAAGTGGAAAGGTTCAGGTTAGAATCCTGACTGTGACTATGGTTGAAAAAATTCACAGATTTCGCAATCCTTGCAACCATCGAGGACATTGGAAATGATAACAGCATATATGAAGCATAATTAACTGTTTATTATACACACAATATTTATCAATGCACTGTTTAGTTTTGTCAGGAATAACCCTATTATTCTTCTGTTATATACGCGTTCACTTTTGCTTGATTACTTAACTTTTAAATGGATTTTTCTACAGTATTTATTAACATTTGCTCAAAAATAACACCGTAGATCGTCGCAAATACCTCTCAATTAACTAGACATGATATAAAACACATTTCGAAAAAAATGCACTTGTTCAATTTTGCATGATTGCTCCTCACTTGATCGCGACACCGTTGTCTTTTGGCCTTGAACGAAAACTCGTAACTCTGCCTCCATATACGAACATAAACATTTCCAATGTTAAAATGATTTTTTCCGATATATTTGGATTCAGTATTCTTTATTATTTTGACTGGATATATGAATGTTTTACTGTCGTCCCATACTCGCTGCACGATTCAAGAACCACTTGCTGTACCCACCTTACCATCCGAGTGTTTCTTCTTACCCATTGCTTAAGTTTAACATCATGAGGCTTCGGGTACACGTCTCTCATAATAGTTCTTTTGCGTTTTGTGTATCCAATTACGTGTTATGGTTTATGTCATTTTTTTTTACATACAACCACTTGACTTTCCTCGCCTATTTTAAAAATCCGTGAGAAGATTTTTTCAAACTAGTTTAAAGATCTTAGTGCTCGATAGTGTTTGGTGAAACAAAAAACAAACAAGTTTTACTTATTCAAAAATTTTTATGTGAAATATTACGCAGAATTCTTTAACGACGAAAAATAAACACGTTGCGAGTACAATGAAAAAATACGTGTTTTGGAAATAAGTGTGTACAAAAGAATTCTACCTGCGTTTTTGGTCAGGTGAAACAGTAAAATGCACCTTAGGGCTCTTAGAGTAGCCGAGCGTTTAGCAATACCGTAGTTTAGATCGCGTTTTCGTAGCCCCTAGTTGCCAGATTTTAATCAGAGAACTGGGGAAAGTGGCAACTGGATCTCCAAGTTTTTAAAAAAAAGTGGATGCGTTACGCGCGTCAGAAGTTATATTTATTTAGCGCGATAATTAATTTTTAATTTTAAGACAAGATTTGTTTATATATGGTAACTATGGAAACCAATCCTGTTAATTTTGATGTCGCAGTTTTTGAAAAATTCACTCTCATCATTTCATAACGCGCCTAATAGACCGAGAGCTAGTGACAATTTTTTGGTGTTCTTTATTCAAGGCCTTATTTTTGTGAAGATGTTGAGGGAGGCATATTAAAGTGCCCTGAGTAAGGAATTTTGCTAGATAGCGGTATGGGAGGGATGCAGATCGCCCCCAACATGTAACAAAAAAAAATGGTCACAATTATAATTGCTTCAAGGCTGAAATTGTTTGTATAGCTTGTCGGTGACCCAATAATGCCATTATAATATTTGCAGATCGATTGGTCGGTATTAAAAGGGTGGCAGATCACCCTAAACGTGTCATGCACCCGACGAAATTTATTTTATTAGTTCAAGGTTCAAATTTTAATATGTTGTTACGGCGATTGTTTTAAGCATATATACTCAAGACACTTTAATATGCCTCCCTCAACATCTTCACAAAAATAAGGCCTTGAATAAATTGTCACTAGCTCTCGGTCTATAAAAAGTATAACTTCAAAACTAAATTTGGAAATATGAATTGGTGTTAGGCCCCGAATAATCCTAGCTGTTGGCGACCTTAGTTCTGTGATATTTTCAAAAGAGTGTATTTCTTGTTTATTATTAAAAACAACTTATTTTATTATAAAAAAAAATTGTGTCAAGAACTGCATCACAAGTGTGTCATTTAAACCATATTAAGTAATTTGTTACAAATTAACAGAAAACTGGTGCATTTATACAGTTGACTGTCGTGTAAACAGTTGACGATTGTTTATAATAATTAAAAAACGTTGTGACATAACACTAAACAATAAAACTGTTAATAATTAAAAAACAAAAAAATGTTAAATCATCGTTTATAAGGTTTACCTGTGTTGTTGTGAAGGTGTTTGGAAAGAAAAGGATAGAATTAAGCGGATGTGAAGAAGGAAATTCGTTAAAAATACAATGAAGATATTAACATTCTGGTGGTATGTTCGATTCTTTATATGTACAAGTTTTTATCTACAAATATGGTAAAGAATTTCAAGGTGTTATGGCGCTGTGTTTAAAAATAAATTATCGTTTAGTCATTCACTCATTAGTTGAGGTGTCAAATGACGGAAGAATCCCACTAGAAATACCTTTCTTCTTCCAAGAGCGATAGAGGAAATATTTAATTTTTAGTTACAAACTGTTCCAAGAACCACGGGCAGATTTGAAGCTTTGACGCCGTAGGCTATATACAAGAGACTATAGGCCCTGCAGTCAGAGTCCATTCTGATTGGTCGAACACCCCATCTTGATGTTGTTTAATGCATACACACACACACACTTAAACGAACGTAGCAACTAACTAGTGAACTCCGTATACCTACTAATATGAATAGTTGATAGCGATTAAAAAATGGGTTTTGTATGCGTGGAGAAAATATTTTCGCTCTTAAAGTTAGAACTATTAACAGCTGATGAATAACTGTATTTTTATAACGAATGTCTTTGTTTTGAGGAAGTATTTAATTTATGAAATTACTCAATTTTTATAACAAGCAATTAGTTTTTTCCTGTTCTCACGTCTAGTAGACATACCTTTTATTTGTAGATATATATTTACGATTTAATAGCTACCGGTTTACCTTTCACTCGTTGCACTGCAAAATTATGACATAATATTAGCAATTTGGATTAAAAGAAGAAGAAGATTTTAGATTATAGACGCTCAACAGCTGAGGTCATCGGCGTCTATTAATAAAAATATATCAAAACCAAAGTAAAAACAAAACAATAAATAAAAAACAATTAGCCATTTTGTAGTTCTAGTTCTTTCAATTATCCACGAGAGGCAGCACTTGTGGTAGGTACAGCCATTATTTATTCCCCATTAGTGTCGTGTCATTTTAGTGGTATAACTTATAATGTTTGTACCGACCACAAGTGCTGCCTCTCGTGGATAATTGAAGGAACTACTCTTAGGAAAATGGTTCATGGTATATTAAGTTATATATAAATAGAAATATTAGTAAAATATCTTGATAGTTTTCGGGCTTGTAGGCCGTGGTCCGATGGTATTTCTACCTGAAGTTTCGCCTTACAACTGCCGTAGACATTTTCAAAGGCGTTGTGGCAGCGGTCGAAGCGTCCTCTTTGACGGCTCAGGTAAGTATGTCAACGACTGGTGTCTTTTATGTTAAGTGCCAGTGTGTTTTTTGTTCGGTCGTATTCCGTCCTTCTGTGATTGGTACACATCACAATAATTGACCAATCACAGAAGGACGGACTACGACCGAACAGAAAACACACTGGCACTTAGCATAAAAGACACCAGTCGTTGACATACTTACGACACTTCGATCGCTGCCACATCGCATTTGAGAATGTCTACCGCAGTTGTAGACGAAACTTCAGGTAGAAATACCATGGGACCACGGCCTACAAGCCCGGAAACTATGAAGATTTGGAACAACGCCGGCCGTGAAAGCTCTTACACACTTGGATTAATAAAATAGCTAAAAAAATAAATAAAATCAGATAAACCGGTCGATACCGATTTCTTTTAGAGAGTGGAATAGTAGATAATTTGGATTTGAAAATAAAAAAAATAAAAAAATAAATTAATAAATCAAAAAACCCGACTGCGTAAAAAAAAACTAAAAAGAAAAAAACAAGTTCAGTACTAAAAAAATAAATTCTAATGTGGAACATAGCGATTTTAAACAGTCGGGACCCATTATTGAGAAGATTTGCGCCGATCTAGATTTCTTATGGGTCCCGACTGTTTAAAATCCACATTAGAATTTATTTTTTTAGTACTGAACTTGTTTTTTTCTTTTTAGTTTTTTTTACGCAGTCGGGTTTTTTGATTTTTTATTAATTTATTTTTTTATTTCAAATGTTTTTAATTAAAAATAAATCGATATAGATCCTAAACGGTCAATCAAATCGAAAAATGTTGAGGGAAAACTAAAAATGATTTTTAAATACCTATTCAACGGATACCCCACTTGACATAGTTTGTTGACTTTCATTTTTTTCATTTTCACAATATGGCGTCCTGTAGTCGCCATATTGAATTTTCACTAACGTCATGTCTTTAGTGACACTCGCCGGACTAAGGGGAATCGATTGACGTGTGAATCATAAAAATCGGCCCAGGCGTTTGGTCTGTATAGTGCTTCAAAGGAACATACAAACATACATACATAGGCTGATAAACACATTACCACTCCTTTGCGTCAATTAAAAATGACGGGCACAGTAAGAATTACTTCTATAGTTTTATCTTAGAATTCATACCTAATTTTTAATATTATTATGTAATCAAAGTATTCAGTTAATTTAAAATCTGAACAGTTTATTTTTATTTATTTCATATCAATTCAGCGAAGACACCATATTATGAATCACAAAATGGCGTCACATCTGTCAAAAAATACTAACATGACATAATAATATACATGATACAAAACACAATCAATGGTGTAACTATGTTAGTTCGCGTCACACATTTTTTGTAACGCATTTTTCGTCTCGCATTCTTGCCCGTTGCAGATTTTCCAAATTTTTCGACACAGTTAGATAGCCCTTAACCCTAGTATGGGGATTTCATATTTCTTGAACACCCTTCTTACTAGAGTACTTCGCGTTCATTTCCGAAACATGAAAGTGTTGTAACAATTATATCGCCGGGGAAGATGTAGTTTTACGTAAAAAACTTCTTACACTACTCAGTTGGATTAGTAGTTCCTGCGATACCTACTAATTGATAAGTTGAATTGGTAAAAACTAAAGATAAACCATTCTGAATTATCCAAGTGTGCAAGCTTTCACGGCCGGCATTGTTCCAAGTCTTCATGGTTTCCGGGCTTGTAGGCCGTGGTCCGGTGGTATTTCTACCTGACGTTTCGTCTACAACTGCGGTAGACATTCTCAAAGGCGATGTGGCAGCGGTCGAAGTGTCCTCCAACTGCAGTTGACCAATTACAGAGAGACGGACTACGACCGAACAGAGAACACACTGGTACTAGGCATAAAAGAAGGGAAGGACATCAGTCACTGACACACTGACCTGTGAGCCGCCAAGGAGGACACTTCGACCGCTGCCACATCGCCTTTGAGAATGTCTACCGCAGTTGTAGACGAAACGTCAGGTAGAAATACCACCGGACCACGACCTACAAGCCCGGAAACCATGAAAACTTGGAACATTCTGAATTAGTTGGATGTCATAAAAAACAACATAGCTAAATGATAACAGATTAATGAGTAAATACAAGTACACAATATAGATAATAAGTACAAGAGAGATAAATATGTTATCTAATGTAAAACAAAACCTAAAAGACGATAACAAAGGTATACAATTACCGACGTATGCTTAACATTATGTATTTACATAAATAGTTAGTTAATTATATTGCTATGTGTACTTACACAGTAATGAGGCTGTAATAGTAGATTGTGTATCTAGATGTGTAATGGGCTATATTACGACGAGTGATGACAGTATTTAAAAACGAGCGATAGCGAGTTTTTACAGTCGCGCGAGTCATGATACCATTATACGCACGAAATATGTATGGTATTTTTTGCCATACCCACTACAAAATACCTCCTTTTCACTTCAATTTCAATAAATTTTGACAGTTCATTTGCGCCGCCATCTTTACTTTTACAGTATGCCGTGAAGGTTGTGAGTAAGTAATGGTAGGCGCGGATATAGAGCGAATTAACAGAAGTTGCTAGGGCAACCGTTTACTTACCGCACTAGTGCGGTAAGTAAAACACTTTCCGCACGCCTGCCAGTTGAATGACCCATTACAGGCCGATATAGAAGTTTATTTTTTGTTAAGAAGTTTTTTTTTTTACTTTTCAGTGGCTACACAATACGTATAGTTTGCACGTAATTCATCGACTTTCATATCTTGATATTTGTTTACTAAATAACTAAAAAACTGACATTTACCTTAACGGTATTACAGTGCGTTATCAGTCGAACTACTGAACCTATTTAAGTAAAATTTATATGGGATCAGCCCGGAGGTAGAGTGGCCGCGGTGAGAGATGAAGCCAGGCACGTCATCAATAATATTCTAGTGAACGCCTGCTTGCCCGCTGACAGTGCCGTGTACACAAAACTGCACATTGGGTTTTAAAATTCCACCTCTAGAAAACACTCGACGCTCACGGATCTCCAAAACAGCCAATAGCAAGCTGGAAGGCGGGGCGCAATGCATTCACTTTACTATGACGCGGTGGCTTCATCTTTCGCCGCGCGAGGTCTATGCCCTATTAAATAAAACAATAATCATCAAAATCAGTTCACAAATATAAGAGAAATCGGTCAGACTTTTATACGTAAAAATAAACGTAGGTCCCGAATATAGAACCTCCTCCTTTTTTTGAAATCGGTTAAAAACTAATTTTTATCACTGAAAACACTAGATGTTTACGCTACAGCGATCGACGATTGTCTGTGGCCGATATGTCAGTTTGGACAGGTTTTGACATGTCAATAGATGCAACATATTATGGAGGGGTACTCTATAACTAAATGTGTTATTAGACCTTTGGTTGTGACCTCTGTTGTTGAGCGTCTGTAATCTCCACGATTGTTCATAGTAAAAGCGTTTTAAGACAATAAAACATTTGTATACTTAAATATTATAGATTTATTTACGTGCATTTCCGATACGCATGGTCAATCGCAACGGTATGATATTTGCAGTTATTTTATTTCTCCGCGAATATTATGTTAATAACGCGCATGTTTGTTCTGAAATGCGATATAGGGACAGCTTGGCGTAACGGTTAGCGTGCTGGCGTGGCTCAGTGGCGGTGATATGTATACAGGGTGTTTCATAATATATGCGCAGGACTTCAGGATGTGATAGCTCGTCCAAAAATATGAAAAAAAGTTTCTATTAACTTACCCTCTAAAATGCACCATTTTAGAGATACAGGGTGTTGAAATTGAAAAAAATTTCGTTTTTTGCGAATATCTCCGGAACCGTTTATCGTACAGAAAACAGCTTTTGTAAGCATTTTCTATACTCATAAGTAGGTAATAAGCTATGTTTTGTGCGGAATTTTTTTTTTAAGTCATAATTGGTGAAGGTTTTGAAGGGGTAGTGGGTGTTTTTCTCCACAACTTCTACGCTACTAGAAAAAGTACGGTTTTGAGACGCCCATTTGAACCGCAAATGTTTTCTACACAAAAAAGGTACTCTTGGTCATAAGCTCTAAAGACGATCGTTTTCGAGAAAAATCAACTTTTATGTTGAAAAACATGGTCAATTTTTTGAAATAAAATTTTTTTTTTACTAATTAAACAAAAATTTTTTAAACGTTAGAACAAGTAACAAAACCAAACGTTAACTTCATAATTGCAAAATTAAAAAAAAATGAAAAAATGATACAAAAGTTGTCTTTTCAAAATTCCCCAAACACCTTGTATCAACACCCTGTATCTCTAAAATGGTGCATTTTAGAGGGTAAGTTAATAGAAACTTTTTTTCATATTTTTGGACGAGCTATCACATCCTGAAGTCCTGCGCATATATTATGAAACACCCTGTATAAATGGGTCTAAGCAATGCTTATAGGGGCTCCGTCACTGAGGGGCCCCAGGCCGGGGATCCCGGGCCTGTACGTCGTATCCCAAGCTAAAAAATCGAACCCATTACAGCAACTTCCAATGGGAAGTTAATAAATAAGAAATTAATCTTTTTATCTCTGGAAATTGAACGTTTGTAATAGAAGGGAGGACAGTGTGGTCTAGTGGTTAGCGTCGTGACCTCTGGATCAGACTGTCGTGGGTTCGAATCCTGCCTCCGCTCATAGATGTTTTGTGATGTCATTTAGTTGTTGATTGTTATTTGATGTAATCAAGACGCTAATTCACCTAAGTTGTCGACGCGTCTATAATAATAAATGTAAAATAAATGTAATAGAAGATCCCCGCGAATTTGGCTGTTTTCAAGCCCACAAAAAAATATATTGTTTCTGTTGAATGTGAATCAGGAAAAGGAGAAAAAATATCCTCCGTCTCAGTCGGCATCGTTTTAACATTTTTTAAGTAATTATTATATGTAATTACAATTCCAATTAAAATTGAATTGAATTGATTATAGAATAGAATGGTCGGACAGAACAATTATAATCTATAGAATCTATACGGTTCTAAAATAACAAGGGCTACCATATTTTACAAGCATTTATTTAACTTGCTTTTCAGTCTGTCTGTCTGTCCGGGACAAATCTGGCAATCGAATTTTCGACCGCTTCTCGATATCCAATCATGTTGAAATTTTGAACACACCTTTGGTTCTGAAGACAGTACAATACAGTATAATATTTAATATTTTTATTCGTCAGATAGCACTAGTGCAGGGGTCGGCAACCTTTTGAGACGGAAGAGCCAAAAGTTACAATTTACAAAATTTCCCAGTTTTTAAAGAGCCACTAACATTTTTAATTCAATATTATGGTATTTAATTAGGATTATAACTAAACAAACAGAACAGTGTTGCCACATTTAAAAAATGTCAGCTGTCCGTATATATACTCTCTACTCCACCTATTCTCACTGTTCTCTGTTGAGTGTTTTTTACTTTTTATCCTGTTTAAAGTTTTTTTTTGCAGTATAATATTTTTTATAAGTTTTGATAATAAAATAATATAATTATTAATATTTGCGCATGGAACTGAAGAGCCGCGCATCTTGACATCATAAGAGCCGCATGCGGCTCGCGAGCCGCAGGTTGCCGACCCCTGCGCTAGTGGAAAGTAAGGTACCTATGTCAAACCGTTAGAGATGAACGGTTTGTGTTTATAGTGATTCTTTATTTATCCATCATTTTAAGGAATAAACGCTGTAAGAAATGAGAAGGCCGATTACATAGATTATCGATGGTCCATTTGTAGTCAGCGATTAATCTGGTAATAGGCACACAAAGAGACAATGGCGTCGCAAACAGGTATCGCCACATCGCTTAGATTCCATAAAAACACATTGCGCATGCGTGGTTATTAATTTTATATTAATTTGTTTTGTATTCATCCATTTTATATAACTATACATTTTATTTTGTAATTTTTACACACTTTATTGAAATATTACACAAATTATGTAATTTTAATTTACTTTATGTAAAAATCACAAATTTGTTTAACTTTACAGTAAAAGTCCAAGTTTTTATGAAGTTTTCTGTGTAAAAATAAATAATAATGTAAAATCACTTAGAAAATCGAGCGAATTCTACCTTAACTTTCAAAGTATTTTTACATCCATTTTTTACAGTGAATAATTAAATAAATAAAAAACTGCGATTTAGTCGTTAAATGATTGCAAATGACATATACTTTCATTTGCTAGTGGCGCCATCAGGTGAGCGGAAAATATAAACAGTACTGACACTTGAATGACGTATGCTATCAAGTGGTAGAAAAAAGCCTGATAGCAATCATTGGCAGTAGATACTGTAAGTGACAGATAATTAGATAGTTACTCACAAGCTTAATAGAGCGGCAAAGGAATTAAACAATGTAAAGCACACGCGTTCCATGCATAAAAACCATGTGCCGCATATATTACATTGTGAAGTAGAATTATATTCAAATTAGTCAGAAGCCAAAAAAAATATTTTAACGTGAAGTTTTGGAGGAGGGCGAAGTTTGACATCAAAAAAAAATTATATATCTTTGTATTAGCTTCTGTCGGCTCGAACGTCTCCCGACTCCACCCGTTTTTGATGTGAAACATCTTATGTCGGGCTGTGAACAGCCGCGTGAGGGGAAATATGCAACGAAATAAATATTCAACGAAATGTTTGGTCCGCTCCTTCGCTGCTGTTCTCCCCACCACTGCGGCACTGGTTAGGCGTGCACTGTAGCACGCGCGGTGTTACAGTGCAGTATAGCACGCGCGGTGTTACAGTGCAGTATAGCACACGCGGTGTTACAGTGCAGTATAGCACACGCGGTGTTACAGTGCAGTATAGCACGCGCGGTGTTACAGTGCAGTATAGCACACGCGGTGTTACAGTGCAGTATAGCACACGCGGTGTTACAGTGCAGTATAGCACGCGCGGTGTTACAGTGCAGTATAGCACACGCGGTGTTACAGTGCAGTATAGCACACGCGGTGTTACAGTGCAGTATAGCACACGCGGTGTTACAGTGCAGTACAGCACACGCGGTGCTACAGAGCTGTATATACGTCAGCATAACAATTAGTTGTGCGTATAAATATGACACGAGGCGAGGCTCTTTCTTAATCTTACAGTCACATGTAATATATGTTTTTGATGCGTGCTCAAACGCCGCAACCGCGTGTGTTACAGTGCAGTATATAGGATTACGTCAGCATAACAGTTAGTTGCTGCTTTTGAAAAAATATATACAACTACATAGAGAATACCACCGAGTTCAATAACGTTTTCTTTGATGTTTCACATATGTCGGGGGTCCCAAGACCCACACCCTTTTTTATCAAGATCGATCTGAAATTTTACAATGCTTTTCTCATGGAGAAATACTTATGTGTGGTCACAATCTAAAGTTATTGTTAAATGAAATTTCCTGACAATGCTTTCTGCAATTTATAATTTGCATTGATCGAATATGTATGCTGGATCTAATGAATAATTTAATTATTGATTTAATTTGCATCTCTTACATTTTGTTTTGTTATTTCATACCTATTAATTATTTTTTACCATAGTTTCACTAACCTGATTTATGAGGCATATCCATTTTTTTTTTAATAATACTTTTACAGATTATTAATTTTAAATAATGTACTTCTTCAATTTGTTTTTACATATTTATTTATAGTCTTAATATTATTAAATTTTTATTATTTACGTTATCTTCTGTTCATAAAGGAACTGAGCAATTTCTTTCTTTACAGGTTTATCGTACATTTTAATCACACTGTTAAATGACGGGTTGCTATGGTAGCGTAACGCAGCAACCAATGAACATGTGTCAAAATTTAACAGTGTGATTAAAAAACAGCGTGATTAAAATGAACGATAAACCGGCCATAAGGTCTCTGAATTTTAATGTACAAAAGTTAAAAAGTCTACTGCAGGAAGTACTGGACAACACAACTAAAATTTTATTTTTGAATTTAACAGATAATATGCTGGAAAACATCAAAACGATGGCAAACTAATTCAATCTTTTTGACGTGAATAACGTCTAATAGACCGAGAGCTAGTGACAATTTGTAGGTGTTATTAGGCCTTATTTTTGTGAAGATGCTGAAGGAGACATATTAAAGTATCCTGAATAAGGGATTTTGCTAGATAGCGGTATGGGAGGGATGCAGACCGCCCCCAACATGTAGCAAAAAAAAATGGTCGCAATTATTATTACTTCAAGACTGAAATTGTTTATATAGCTTATCGGTGAACCTAATAATGCCATTATAATATTTGCAAATCGATTGGTCGGTATTAAAAGGGTGGAAGTTCACCCTAAACGTGTCATATGTAACCAATGAAATTTTTATTATTAGTACAAGGTTCAAATTTTAATATGTTGTTACGGCGACTGTTTTAGCATATATATTTTAATTTGCAGAACAAAATGTCGGTATTAACCTCCTCTTTTAGAGGGAAACTTGCTCGCCAAGGTGTTTATATCGTTCTGCAAGGGGGTTAATACCGACATTTTGTTCTGCAAATTGAAATGTATGCTTAAAAGTTAAAACAGTCGCCATAACAACATGTTAAAATTTAAACATTGAACTAATAATATAAATTTCGTCGGGTGCATGACACTTTTAGGGTGATCTGCCATCCTTTTAATACCGCCCAATCGATTTGCAAATATTATAATTGCATTATTGGGTCACCGACAAGATATACAAACAATTTCAGCCTTGAAGCAATAATAATTGTAACCATTTTTTTTGTTACATGTTGGGGGCGGTCTGCATCCCTCCCATATACCGCTATCTAGCAAAATCCCTTAGTCAGGGCATTTTAATATGCCTCCCTCAACATCTTCACAAAAATAAGGCCTTGAATAAATAACACCAAAAAATTGTCACTAGCTCTCGGTCTATAATGTCTCATACTGGGGTGGCTATTGAGAAATATCGAATGTCACGGAAATAGAACGAAATTGTTGTCATGTCATAAAGCCAGGTGGACTACTTATGCTGTTTTCCAGTAGATTTTTGTGCGGCGGGAGTTTGGGCTAATACAGTTCACGCTTGAAGCGAATTGATTGAAACAGAGAGAGAAAAAAAACATTTAATACAAAAAAATTACCGATTGTTTTCAAAAGGCAGAGTGTGTTGGCTTGGCCTTGCGCGTTTACAGACCTACAAGTGCAGCGATTAGACTCGTTGTTACGAACCGCGGTTGCCAGATTTCCACAAAATCGCGATGACCAATTGAAATTATCGTATAGGTGTTCCAGAATTTTTATCGGTCTCTCTTTTTGTACAGTCATAAAAAAATTGACTGTATGCCTCACCCACATAATCGCACAGTCGAAGTTATTTTTTTAAGAACACGTTCTGTTGAAGTTTTTGGCGTTTTTATTACTTATTTTTATTTTTGACATGTCATGATAATTTCTAAATTTCTCTTAAGCCATGGAAAAAGTATTCAAAACCTCACTCTAAGAAATGAGAAGATCGATACATAGATCATCGATGGTCCATTTGTAGCCAGCGATTAATCTGGTAATAGGCACACAAAGAGACAATGCGGCGTCGCAAACAGGTATCGCCATATCGCGTAGATTCCATAAAAACACATTGCGCATGCGTGGCTACTAATTTTACATTAATTTGTTTTGTATTCATCCATTTTATATATGTAACCATACATTTTATTTTGTAATTTTTACACACTTTATTGGAATATTACACAAATTATCTAATTTTAATTTACTTTATGTAAAAATCACAAATTTGATTAACTTTACAGTAAAAGTCCAAGTTTTTATGAAGTTTTCTGTGTAAAAATAAATAATAATGTAAAACCACTTAGAAAACCGAGCGAATTCTACCTTAACTTTCAAAGTATTTTTACATCCATTTTTTACAGTGCTGCTTACAATATACTGCACTATTTTGAAATGTCAAAAAATCGATTTTTAAAATTAAAAAATCTATAAGAAAACGTATTTTTCCTGGGATGAGACCTAGCTAGATTGATTTATTGCCCTCCAAAACCGCATTTCAGTAATTTTCATCGAAATCTTTAGAGCCGTTTTATCCCTGTCAGCGTTTCATTAATTTTTGAGTCGGTTGTTTATGTCGGTATTTTTTGAGTCGAGGTCATTTCAATTCCCTACCCTCGCTAAAGAAGTATAACTTCAAAAAAAAACTTAATAACAAAAAAAATCTCCTTCAAAAAGCCACTAATAAGAGGAAAATAATGAAATTTTGAAGTCTGCGTCAATTTAATAAAATATGAAGTCGGTTAAAAAGAAGATAATTAATCACTATAGGTACTATACTTTTTAACCAATTTCATATTTTATTAAATTGGCGCAGACCTCAAAATTTCATTATTTCCTCTTTTTAGTGGTTTTTTGAAGGAGGTTTTTTTTTTTTTAAAAAGTCACAATTTTCCAAATCGGTTTATAAATGACGGAGTTCTGAGATAACAAACATAAAAAAAATACAACCGAATTGTGAACCGCCACCTTTTTTTGAAGTCGGTTAAAAAATAACAAGAGACACAGTAATTACGATTAACATAACATCTATGATACAAAACACAAACAAACTATGGCGTAACTATATGGTAGTTCGCGTCACACACTTTTTGTAACGCATTTTTCGTCTCGCATCATTTTACCCCTCTATATACCGCCGGGAAAGACGTAGTTCCACGTCAAAAAAAACTAATCAAAATCGGCAATCCCAGCTGATGTACCTATAGTTGAGCCGCTTAACAGATGGAGCAATGAAAACGCATGATTGGTTGCTTGAACGTTCGGGAACGAAACTATATGCGACGGCCACGCCTGCAGCGCAAGCTATTCATGTGCTTTTCACGTGATCACTCCATCTGTTAAGCGGCCCGACTATAGGTAGGTACATTTGATTGTTGAATGTTTATCTGGCAACCCTGCAATAGGAACACATTCATATATGACTCATGTGTGTGCACGAGTACGTGTTTATGTGTGTGTTTTTATTTATGCAAACAATACAAGGCTGGTCAAACTTTTTTTTTCAGACGTGCTAAAAATATATACTTAGTTAATAACTCGTGCGGATTAGCCGAATAACTGTAATAATGCAAAAACAAGCAGTAAAATAGGTCTCACCCTAGGGGGGACTAGGAATGTAGTTGCTATCAGAAATTGCAATCCAATGTTCTTTGGGAATTTGCGCTATCAGGGATCCGAGCTCGTACCAATCGGTCTGTGTATGCCGGCTGGCGGATTCTAATACACAAAAGGATTATTTGTTGTGCTGAAGACGCTAATGACCTGAGTTGTCGACGCGTCTATATAATCTACAATTAATTGATTAAAATAGGTCTGATTTATTCGTAGAAATATAGAAATTCTTGAAAGTAAACCGACACGCTGCTAGCGAGTACCATAGTTAATAGGGCCACCTGTCTTTGTTGTATACAGTCTGTTAAGACTCTAGTGAAACAAGGACAAGTGGCCCTATTAAGTATATCTGTCTTTACCTACTTTCCATGCACAGCAAGACGTATAAAGACTAAGCTTTCCACAGTGGGTTTATTAAGGAAAGAATTTTATAGTAGGCTACGCACGCTGTGGCCATACCCCTCTCCCGTTTTAAATTTAACTGAAAAATACAAAAATATTAGTAAAAAAACTTTTTATAGGCAAGCTTTTATTTAAATGCACTAAAAAGGAAAAAATAATTTTTAATTTATTAAAGATATTTTTTTCTTTTTTAGTGCATTTAAATAAAAGCTTGTATCTAAAAAGTTTTTTTACTAATATTTATTTTGTTCATTTTAGTCTTTCAAAATTTTACCCCCCTTTAACACCCGTAGGGGTTGAATTTCGAAAAATCCTTTCTTAGTGGATGCTTACGTCAGAAAAGGAACCAACTGTCCAAATTTCAAGTTTCTAGCTTCAGTGATT
The DNA here is from genome assembly GCA_039654895.1 of Mongoloraphidia duomilia. Classification (NCBI taxonomy): domain Eukaryota; kingdom Metazoa; phylum Arthropoda; class Insecta; order Raphidioptera; family Raphidiidae; genus Mongoloraphidia; species Mongoloraphidia duomilia. The sequence continues at coordinate 211,373 of CM077524.1, forward strand.
TGGCCTGGGCGTTAATTAGTCATAAAAAACCCTACATCCCCGTTTGAACCCCTTAGGGGTTGAGTTTAATTCTAAAAACGATTTATTCATGTATTGTCATCGGGAATACATATGTGTACAAAATTTCAAATCAATCGGATACGTGGAAGTCGTTCAAAATTGACTTGCAAGTTTTGACTTAAACAAACAAACACACAAACCTACAAACATACATTGCAAGTTAAATTAAAGCTTGTAAAAAACGTAGCATTTAAAACGCTCGTTAAGCATTCCTAATGCTGCATAAGCTTGTTGAATGCTAATTAAACAATTTATAATGCTTCCGTGCTTAATAAGTATAGAAAGTTTTTATGAGTGCTCTAAACTTTAATGCATCAAACATCTGTTTTATAAAGTGCTTTAAGCATTATTGCAAGCACTTGTTAGCACTGCCCAGCTCTGAATTATGTGTACACTAGTCAAATTGAAATGTTTTTTTGAAAACTTAATAATCTCTTTCCGTACCTTCGCTTCCACCATACTTCGTACTGAACGTCCACCACCATAGTGATAAGCTATTTAGATTCTAGACACACGGCAGAGTGTCAGCCAAGTTCGGAAAAGAAGGCGACGCACCGGCAGTGTGTAATTATATAACACGAACCATTTCTCGCTACTTTCGGCCCCCCATAACTTAAAAAAGGGTGTGGGTCTCGGGACCCCCGACAGATGTGACACATCAAAGAAAACGTTATTGAACTCGGTGGTATTCTCTATGTAGTAGTATATATTTTTTCAAAAGCAGCAACTAACTGTTATGCTGACGTAATCCTATATATTGCATTGTAACACACGCGGTTGCCCGAGCGCGCGCAAGCCGAGAGAGAGAGAGAGAGCCGCAGTGGTGGGGAGAACAACAGCGAAGGAGCGGACCAAACATTTCGTTGCATTTTTCCCCTCACGCGGCCGTTCACAGCCCGACATAAGATGTTTCACATCAAAATCTTAGACCTATGCACACTTGCAATTTTGCATCTTGAACAACTAGAATCTCAATCCCTCAGGGGAAACTTTGGAATGTAGTTTGCATTCCAATGTTTTATGGGAATTAGCGCTCCCTGCTGCCTTACCTGAAGTTTTTATTCTAATTTTGTGAACATTAATGCCTGTCTTGAAGAATATGTGTTTGAACATTGTCCACATACAAAAGCCATTTTTACTTCCCACCTCTACTATGGTAGGGAAGTATTGGATTTAGTCCGAAAAAAATATTTCGAGATTTTAACACATTTCACGTTTTGAGACCCTAGCAATCGTTTAAGATCATTTTCTGACTGATGTCTGTGTGTGTGTGTGTGTGTGTGTATGTGTGTGTATGTGGTCAATTTTTCGCCTTCGATATCTTAAGAACGGAACAACATACGGACATGCCGATTGTTCTATTGTGTTTATCAGCCTTTAACTTAGATCTGATTAGATTTTGAGTCAAATCGGTTCAGTGGATCCTGATATATTCAAAAAAACGTCCTCAATGTCACGTATTAACATAGGTAAAAAAAATATAAATGAATTCTAGATGTTATAATATGAAAAAAATGTAAATATTTTTTTCTCTAAAATGTATAGTTTTCGAGAAAAAAAATATTTTACTAAAAAAAATAAAAATTGTACGTAAATCAAGGTAACCATGATTTTTGCTATATTAAGTTAGCCATCAGTAGATCACCAAACAAAAAAGAGGGTCATGCTTTTTTCAAAGAATAAAAATTAAATTGTGTTTTAAAGACCACCAACAGCTAAGGTTATTTGGGCCTAGTCAAAGAATAAAAAAAATAAGAGTGTTTATTTTTTGCAAATATTTACTAGGTGGGAAGTATAGGACTGGTCATCAATCGAATTTTTTAATCGCTATCAACTATCCATATTAGTATACAGAGTTCACTAATTAGTTGTTACGTTCGTCTAGGTGTGTGTGCGTGTGTCAAACGACATCAAGATGGGGTATTCGATCAATCCTTTGTATAAGCAGTTGTTATGGGATAGCTTCTCTATAATACCTTTTACCTCAGTGGAAGTTGCCCCCTTATGTTTTAAGTTTAAACAGTCAGTTTCATATTACGTACACTGTTTGTTAAGTTCTACTGTTGTAGTGTCGTTAGGCTGGTCAATTAACCAATGTGGGTGGAGATTACTAAAATTACAAAAAATACTGATAAACATTTTACAATCGTGTGTCGTAAATTATTAAACATAAAATCAACTATAATTTTGTCACACGCAGTTTTCAGATACAGGATTTAATTTGTGATATGTTAATTAATTATTGATTGTGTTTAAAAAATTCGTGATAAAGGTATTTTATGATGGAGAAAATATAAATAAAATTAAAATCGGGTGGGGTTCAGGTCTGGTTCCGTACAGTCCTGGATTTATAAATAGGCCGTATAGGCCGCGGTCTAGGGGCGGCAGCGTCCTAGGGGTGGCAGCGTCCTAGGGGCGGCAGATTTCAGAGGACGGTCACTTGATTTCAGAGGATAAAAGTCAAACACATCCACTGGTTTTCTCATGGTTTTTTTATACTTTCAATAAATCCCTACAAATTGTTCTGGGGAAAGGAGTTTTTCCTGTTTAAAACGCGTGAAAAATTATCAAAGGTCTTCATTGTCTCAAGAAAAAATGAATTCTCTGGCTCTTCTCTACATAGAAGCAGAGATAATGAACACCATAAACTATGATGATATTATAGATGATTTTGCTATTAAAAAGGCCCGTAAAAAATTGTATATCTTGTTTCTTTTTTACGCTCTCTTTCTTAATGACTAATTCATTCGTTTATTTAACTTTCATTCGTTTATTTAAATAATAATTTTCCATTTGTAGTAAAGGAGGCCCCCTTACTACATATGGAAAATTATTATTTTAGAAAGGTGTGTACATGGGGCGGCGGAAATAAAGTGACCTACACTCATAAAAAATATATATCCGGCACTGGTTCCGTAGGACTATGTCTTTTTTGAAAATAAGTTTTTAAATTTGTAGTAGACTGTATTTCTAGTGTCGTAATGGCGTTTATTACTGACGTGTTGTGACAGTATGTAAAAACGAGCGATAGCGAGGTTTTATAGTCACTCGAGTCATAATACCATTACGCACGAGATATAATTATGGTATTTTTTGCCCTACCCACTGTAAAACAGCTACTTTTCACTCGGTTCAGTAGTTCGACTGATTTTAATAAAAAGTGAGTAAAGGACTGTAACACCGTTAAAGTAAATGTCAAGTGTCAAGACAGAAGTCGGTTAATAACGTGCAAAATACATATTGAAAAGCCATTAAAAAGTAAAAATAAAAAAAATTTGAACCTCTTTCAAAAAAGTCACTGAAAAAAGAGGAAAATAATAAAATTTTGAGGTCGACGCCAATTTAATGAAATGAAAGTAGATAATATATAAAAAGTTTTAGCAATTAAATTGACGCCAACTTCAAAATTTTATTATTTTCCTTTTTTTTGTGGCTTTTTTGAAGGAGATTCTATTTTTTTTAAGTTTTTTTACAAAGTTGTAGCGATTCTGCCTGCGTTTCATAAAAAACGTTATGTGTAAGTCAAAGTGATTGGCGTATACCCAACGTAATTCATAAACGTAATCCAACGTCAATGTATAAAATGTGGCAAAAAACCTACTTAAAATGAAAAGTTTTAGTGGTTTAAAATATCGAGTTTTTCCAATGTTGGCAACGGTTTTGTAACAATGATATCTGGATTATGTTCCGTCCGTCACGGAAATCAAAAGAAATGGAAAATCAGGTTACATAATAGCATTAAATAATCAATGCGTCTCGCTAGTCCTTAGATTCTTTAGTAGACCAGGGTTGACAATATTAAAGGAAATTTACATTTATGTACATAATTCAGGGTCAACACAATACAGATTGAAAATTCGCCTGCCACCTTTTATTGTAAGCTAGCTGCCCGATCCGAATTCGTCCGGAGCGTAATAATATACAATCTTAGTCATCCGGCTACCTTAATGCAAGTTAAATAAAAGCTTGTAATAAAAAGATCTCTTTTCAAGCAAAATTTTGATCAAAATGCCTAAAAAAATTTCGCTTTGAAGTGGAAATTAACTATGCTAAATACATGTATACACAGTTTTAAAAACATATCGTTTTAATCGATCAATTATTTTTCGAGCTGATCGCGAGGGCAGTATAGCCTAGTGGTTAGCGTGCTTAGTGCCGCAACCTCTGGACTGGACTGCCGTGGGTTCGAATCCCACCTGCGCTCATGGATGTTTTGTGATGTTATTTAGTTTTAAGATAGTTGTTATTTAGTGTAGTTGAAAGACGCTAATGACCTGAGATGTCGACGCGTCTATAATCTACAATAAATAAAAAATCGAGCTGATCGATTTAAAATTCTACAATGCTTTTCTTATGTAGAAATAGGTGTGGTTGTTTATGTTATAATATAAAGCAACAATTTTGAACGGTCCTTTTTAAATGCTTGTGTAGGTTAATTATAATTGTAGATTATATAGACGCGTCGACAACTCAGGTCATTAGCGTCTTCAACATGACAATTAATCCATTTGTGTATTAGAAATAAAAAATGGTGGAACCTTTGGTGTAAAGATACGAAATGTTACAATCACCACAAAACACCAAACCATAACAAACACTCTCGACGTACGTTTCGCCAACCAAGTTGGCATCATCAGGAGATGATTAAAACTAAAAATTAAACACAAATTACTGCCTATTTATAGGCTACCTAATTTTAATTACCTGAAAACTAAACTAATTTACTAACCTGAAAACTAAACTAATTTACTAAATCAAAAAGCAGGCTACCTGGAATTGGGCCTTTGTCACTGTTCATAATGTTATTTTTACACTTATGAATCTCTAGACTCTCTACGGCGTCTAGTTGTCTAATATTAATGACGTTCCTAATTAATTTTAAATTACTATTGTCTATTTTATGGTCATTTTCAAATGCATGTTGGGCAACACTAGATTTATCAAACCTGCCATATTTTAGATGAGCCATATGCTCTTTAAATCTTACTGAAATTGATCTTCTCGTTTGGCCAACATACTTTTTATTACAATTTTGACAACTAATTTCGTAAATCCCGGACTTTTCTTTTTCTTCTACTTTTTCTTTAGGGTTTCCTAATTTTTCTTTCAAACTATTACTTGAAGAGTATACAATATTTAATCCTACTTCTTTAAAAATCTTTTTTAACCCTCTGGTGAAGCGCGATTCAAATGGAATCGATACATATCTAGAAATTTCTGTTTCATTACGAAAAGTCGAGGAATTTTCCATAGCATTCTTAAAACTACGTTTTCTAATCATTTTATCTATTAAATCTCCATTATAACCATTACACAAAGCTATGTCCTTAATTAAAGTTTTTTCTTTCTCAAACCTTTGAGAAAGAAAAAACTTTAATTAAGGACATAGCTTTGTGTAATGGTTATAATGGAGATTTAATAGATAAAATGATTAGAAAACGTAGTTTTAAGAATGCTATGGAAAATTCCTCGACTTTTCGTAATGAAACAGAAATTTCTAGATATGTATCGATTCCATTTGAATCGCGCTTCACCAGAGGGTTAAAAAAGATTTTTAAAGAAGTAGGATTAAATATTGTATACTCTTCAAGTAATAGTTTGAAAGAAAAATTAGGAAACCCTAAAGAAAAAGTAGAAGAAAAAGAAAAGTCCGGGATTTACGAAATTAGTTGTCAAAATTGTAATAAAAAGTATGTTGGCCAAACGAGAAGATCAATTTCAGTAAGATTTAAAGAGCATATGGCTCATCTAAAATATGGCAGGTTTGATAAATCTAGTGTTGCCCAACATGCATTTGAAAATGACCATAAAATAGACAATAGTAATTTAAAATTAATTAGGAACGTCATTAATATTAGACAACTAGACGCCGTAGAGAGTCTAGAGATTCATAAGTGTAAAAATAACATTATGAACAGTGACAAAGGCCCAATTCCAGGTAGCCTGCTTTTTGATTTAGTAAATTAGTTTAGTTTTCAGGTTAGTAAATTAGTTTAGTTTTCAGGTAATTAAAATTAGGTAGCCTATAAATAGGCAGTAATTTGTGTTTAATTTTTAGTTTTAATCATCTCCTGATGATGCCAACTTGGTTGGCGAAACGTACGTCGAGAGTGTTTGTTATGGTTTGGTGTTTTGTGGTGATTGTAACATTTCGTTTTGTGTATTAGAATCCGCCAGCCGCAATAAACAAACCGACCGGTACGAGCTCGGGTCTCTGGGAGCGCTAATTCACAAAGAACATTGAAATACAATTTGCGGTAGCAACCACACTCCAATTTCCCCCCTGGGGGAGCTTGTGTAGGTACCTATTAATCGGGGTTTTATCGGAACTCCTCGGAGAAGTCTACGAGGTACCGAACATGCATGTATAAATCGGGTTTAATTCTAACCTCTCGGCATACAATTTTTGTTTTAAAATATCTTCACTCCGTCGAATTAAATATTAAACTGGTAAATATCTGGATGACCGAGCTTTGCTCGAATGAGTTCAAAAAAATTTTATTGTTGTTATTTTTTTTCTTTTCAAATAATTACTGATTATTTTAATAAGTTAAAGATTGACTGTCAGAGTAATTTGACATAAATAATGAAAATAGTTTGTTTTTTCGAAAGCCTACTCACCATACGACACTGTTTTATGACGTTAAAAAAACTGTTTTTTAAAATGATAAAATCGATAAGAAAACGAATTTTTCCAGGGATGAGACCTAGCTAGATCGATTTTTTGCCCCCCGAAACCCCTTTTCGGTAAATTTGATCAAAATCGTTAGAGCCGTTTTCGAGAAAATATTTATATAGGTACATTATACATATATAGGTACAAGATTTGCTCGTTTAATAATATAGGGATAATTTTGTTTTTAGGCCGCGGCGTCGTTCGGGGAGCAGCATAGTGGTGCTGGATGGAGAAGCGGAGCCTGTGAAGAGGCCACCGGACGAAGTTGAAGATTCTTATGACACGTCTTCCGGCTTCAACATGGTCATGATGCTCGCCGGCGAAAATGGCCCGCATCGAGAAATGGCCGTCGACGTGCCTGACAGTTTCGTGGGCCGGAACAAAACCCCTCCAAGATATCCTCCACCTAAACCAAGGCCACAGGTAAATCTATAATAAAATGCCGTTTGGGCCCTTTTCAGAGTTCTGCGATAAAATTTAGTCGCGCTTGTCTGCTTTCCGGTGTACAATCGAGGAGAATAGATCAAACGCTCACTATCACGCATTTGGGTCGTACGTTTGCATAGCTCTTCAAATGGGTGGACCGATTTTGATGCGATTTTCCTTACACGACAGAACATTTCTGCGGGAAGGTTATAAAAAAACTATAATGAGACCGAAAAAAACCCCGACAAAATATTCTTTTAAAAATTAGATAATCGTGTGTTAGACTTGACCTCATACTTTTTGCCATAGATATAGAAATCCGGGGATGTAGTATAAAATGCCACTTTAGACGACGGGGCGAAGCCATTCAGGGGAGGGTGCATGCCTGTCTTATGGACATGTCCATGCTATGCATGTGCCCACGTTCTATTGGCCGCGTCTTTGCGCATGTACAATTGCGCCAGATGCAGTCCGTCCGCGTCTTTGCGCATGCTCGATTGCTCGTACAACGCTTGCGCAACTGAAGCGACCAATAGAATGCGGGCACACTTGCTTCCTCACCGCCCTCCTTCAACACTAACCACCCCACTCGCTTGGACTACATCTCCAGATTTCAATATCTATGGAAGGTACAAACTCACTGATACATATTTTTCACTTTTTAACTCCCGACGAAAAATGAGTGGTTTTATAAGTTTGAAGTCTTTGTCTGTTTGTCTGTTTCAAGTATCTTCTGCACAGAGCATAGAATAGAATAGAATAGAAAACAAATTTATTGTTTAACCAAATTTGGATACAACAAGTCATTAAATTAAAATACAATCAATAAAAGCAATTATAAAAGTTCTTTTAAGCTATAGGGTTCCACCTCTATGAGCCATTTTTTTAAACATACATTAAATTTATTCTTTTTTGTGCAGTTTTGCAATTCATTTGGCAATTTATAAAACATTTTAAAACCGGTGTATACTGGACATAAAATAACACATGAAGTAGGCGGCACTAGTGCCGCCTAGTGAAAGTCGGTTGTGCCGGCGGCACAAGAATTAGAATTTTAATTTTTCGGCATATATTGTATCTGCAGTCTGCACACTCCAGTATGAGGGGTGAACGCGTTTATAGAGTTGCATTACTTATTGCATTCATTCATATATCCTTTTTGTAGTGTCTTGCTTTTTTACTGTTTTGCAGGTTAACATTCAAAAGACACCACACTATAGTTTTTAGTTTTTTATTCAATAAATACCTATAATAAAATGTACTATGCTTTAAAATTACGTATTTTTAAATTATCCTTGACGCTTCGCTACATTTTTTTAGTAGACCTAACTCTCGAACCCTAGTACCGCCCAGTAAAATTATTGCTTAAAATATGCTCTGCTTCTGCAGCTATGCTTGCAGGTAACTTTTCCTTCAGAAACAGACCTCAAATAAAATAGTTTAATTCGTAAACAATATTGTATTACAAATAAACAACATTTCCCAGTTAATAAAATACGCTATCCAATAACAGTAACTCTAATCCAAGTGGATTGTCTTCTTTTAAACGAGTACCAACTAATTTATTGTCACGAAAATGAATCGACGTGGACAAAGTGCTCGTCGACCGCAAGTTCAACTAAATTTTGTTTATTTGTATGCAGTACATTATTCGGTTAGTATTGTATCATATTTTTCCTATCCTTACTAATATTATCAATGCGCATGTGTTTGTCTGTCTGTTTGTTACCTCTTCACGGCTTAACCACTGAACCGATTTCGATGAAAATTGGCAAAGAGGTTCCTTGAAGCTCGGCAAAGGACATAGGCTATAACTAGCTGGCCGGCCCGGCTTCGTCCGAGTACAAAAAGATTTTTTTTAATATGTATTGGGAAAATACATAGTTACTTACGCATCATGTATTTGTTTATTATATGGTAGTAACATCGGTCTTAACTCAAAGGGGACCTCCCAAATTATTATACTCATTTACCCAAAGGTATTGGAGTAAACACACGGTATATACCAGGGACGTAACTAAACATTTAGGGCCCCGGGGCAAAAAAGCAAATTGGACCCCTTGGATTACGAATCCGAATGAAATATTACGACTTCAGTTTTTGCCCTTTGTCTAGGGGGGGAGGGCTTATCTAGTTACGTCCCTGGTATATACCCAATTTTTATTTGCCTCTCCGAAACTATGTCTGATTTCTAACAAAACATTGGAATGCCAAATGGGTGTAAAATATATATATATTTTTTTTATGAATAGGCAACTGTTAACGATAACAATACAGCGAAACCGGTGCCCCCTCCTCGAGATCATTTACGAATCGAAAAAGATGGTCGACTCGTCAATCGAGCGCCTGCGCCCCAAGTACCGACCAGAATTGCCAACAATAACTACGTGGTCAACTCATCCAACAAAGAACCGACCAAGGAACAATTAGAGAGCATTAGGAAATTTCAGGTAATTATATATATAAATTTATTCAGTATTGGGATATCTGAAATATGTCGAAAATGCAATAATAATTCGAGAAAAGTGAAAAAAATGGGTGTGTGCTTATAACCACACGACAGAAGTGAAAACTTCAGATTTTCTAATTTTAAATATATATAATTTTTTAATCACACAGTTTAATCATAAATATATTAAAATCGGCCTATACAATTAAATTCATGGAGGAATTTTATCCTTTGTCTAAACAAATTATTTAATGAAGTAGGTACCTATTTATCAATTAAGTTTTAGTGTCATCTATTAGCATATTTCTGAACTAAAAATAACTTATTACCAAAACACTAATTTATCTAAACGAATTTGTTAGTGTCAGCTATTAGCGAAATCATAAATTACAACTAAATGTTTATCAAAAAAAGGTTTTTTGGTGTCATCTATTAGCGCATTTATGAACTAAAAATAATTTTTTCTAAAATACTAAAATTATATTTTTAATTTATTCCACCTTGGTTTCAAAAAAATTATAATTATTGTCAAAGAAAGAATATAACAAAACTTAAAAAATATATAAATAAATATCATGTAGAATTTAGAAAAAAAATACGTCAAAAATTCTACGCTGCCATCAGGTTTCGAACCGAGGTTCCTATGCATACAACGCAAAGACGTTGCTAACTACGCTATCGGTGCAACAGTACGGCGTGCCGTTTTTATGATATAAGTATGTCAGCCGCGTCACCTTTGGTATGCGAACGGTTCACTTTATTTCACTACACAGGCAAACAGTGCCTAACGCGCCTAAGAAAGTTTTCACTTCAAAAAATGTCCCCTGTTCGAACTAAGGGATCGTTCGGATTATCGATGTAGATACCTAAGATATAATATAAAATCTACAAATGAAAGCTTAATTTAGGAACACCCATCAAATGACGTAACGTTCCAGTGCAATACTAGAAAAATTAATTTTAAACCTGTCACCGTCGGAATTCACACCCGAATCATGATGCGATCATGCGACAGAGATTTAAATGTTTTTTGAAAAAATTTTTTTTTCGTTGGAGAGCAACCAATTATGTAATTGTTTCGAAACGTATTGGAAAAAATCATTTTACCAACCAGTGGTCACAGTCAGGATTCTAACCTGAACCTTTCCACTTTCGCGGCGGAATGAGCTTACAATACTCAACCGTGACATGATTGCTAAATTAATATTCTCCTTATATGCTCATTCCGCCGCGAAAGTGGAAAGGTTCAGGTTAGAATCCTGACTGTGACCACTGGTTGGTAAAATGATTTCGAAACAATTATATAATTGGCTGCTCTCCATCGAAAAAAAATTTTCAATTGCATTTCAGCCGTATTATCGTATAAAACTATTATTTATCTTAAATGTTTTTTATTTGTGAATTTCAGGAACAGTTACGGAAAAGAAGGGAAGAAGAAGAACGCTTAGCACAACAAACGGAATTTTTAAATAGTTCACTTAGAGGTTCGCGTAAATTGCAAGCACTAGAAAGCAGTCCGCAGCCTCATGGCCTTGTGAACGACGCGTATAGTTCGACGGAAGAAAATGAAGAAGAAGGCGAACCTGTTATAGTTCATCAAACAATTAGTAAGTCACATCAATTCCCCAATTACAAATAAAAATAAAAATTTGTATGTTTGTTAATTAATAGTTCGACCGTACAAAAGTCTACTGGACAACACTATTAAAATTTTATTTTTGAATTTAACATGATTAAAAAAATAGGTATGTCTATATGCCAAAAGTAAGAAGACCCCCCTCTTTGTACAAATTTGCGAAATTTTTGAAAAATAAATTCGACCCGATTCGTTTGATATTAAGTCTATTTATAGAAAAAATAACGCTGAATCGACTCCAACCACCCGCACTTTTAGTTTCAAAGATATAAACAGCATCTGAGAGATTTTTGAGTTTTCTTAAAAATTCCAAAAGTAAGAAGACCCCCCTCTTTGTACAAATTTGCGAAATTTTTGAAAAATAAATTCGACCCGATTCGTTTGATATTAAGTCTATTTTATAGAAAAAATAACGCTGAATCGACTCCAACACCCCGCACAGACCCGCCGCTAGCTGTTTCGTCGCCCGCGTGCATTACCGATTATGCCGCCCTACGACTACTTACTCTGAGTTTTGTCAAAAAAGGATAATTAATGTTTTCTCATGTTCTGAGTATGTCAAAAAATGGATAATTAATGTTTTCTCATTATGGTGGGGAAAAAAACAACTTAACGAAGACAAAACATTTATTTTAAAACTAAGATTCTTAGTTTTAACGGATGCCAATAGATGGCGGTTTTAACGTCATTCGGTCGGATTTTTTTCTATGCTATGACATATTTTCTTATCCCCTCAACGGGCACGCCTCGCGCGCTCCAAGGAGTCCTTGGAGCGCGCTAGACGCCCCAAGTTGGTATCCTATGCGCGCCCTCTGCGTAGGAGTCGACCGGCCAGAGGTACAATGACTTGAATTAGGTATGAGTCGCTCGATTTGCCGCCCCCTGGGCGTGCCGCCCGTGTGCGGTGCACGCCCAAAAGTAAGAAGATTTGTACAAATTGGCGAATTTTTTGAAAAATAAATTCGACCCGATTCGTTTGATATTAAGTCTATTTATAGAAAAAATAACGCTGAATCGCCCTCGCGCGGCGAAAGATGAAGCCACCGCGTCATAGTAACGTGAATGCATTGCGCCCGCCTTCTAGTTTGCTATTGGCATATTTATTGTCATGAATAGCAGTTTGCCAAAATTGTACCTAACGTCATAAAACCCAATGTGCAGTTTTGTGTACACGGCACTGTCTGCGGGGACAAGCAGGCGTTCACTAGCATATTATTGATGACGTGCCTGGCTTCATCTCTCACCGCGGGCACTCTACCTACTGATTCTAATTTATCTGTATACGATTTTTACAGGCTATGGAAATTTAGTGGCGTCGTTACAGCGTTTACAATTGCAAACAAAGAAATATCCGGCGGCAAGTAATTTGGAAGGACAAATAGCTGCGGTGCAGTCGTTGCTTCTGAGTCCTGAGTTCGGCCGGGCAATAGCCGTACACAACGCGGTTCAAGAAGCGAGGACGAATTTCGCTTCGACGGCCGGCGTTTCAGCCGCCCCTGAAAACAACGCCCAGATTATTGTCAGAGATGTATGTATTCTTCTTCTTTTTTAGGGTTCCGTACATCCAATGAAAAAACGGAACCCTTATAGGATCACTTACGTGTCTGTCTGTCTGTCTGTCTGTCTGTCTGTTTGCCAAAACTTATTTTCTCCGAATCAACTGAACGAAAAAAGTTCAAATCTGGTACATATGTAGAGTTAGGTAACCCAATCACGGATGTACAGCGTCAATAAACGAGTTCTGATTTTGGGGGGCTAATTTTGGGAGGCAAATTAGAAAATTAAAAAAAAAATTCAAATGCATCATGTGACGTATCAAATGAAAGGACTCGTTATGAGTAATACAAATATTATATTTTTTTTATAATTTTAAATTGCATAGTTTAAAAGATATTTGACTCCCCTATTTATATTAAATTAAAATTAACTGTCAAAAATTTAAATTATTATTAATTAATTAATTTCAATTGCTTTCGGCAGGATTTTCGCCGGCACCGTTGCCTTTTTAGGGTCATGTTTTCATAACGAATCGTTTAGAAAACATATTTGGATGACCGAGCTTTGCTCGGATGAGTTAAAAAAAAATAGTACTTAAAGTTCCCATTACTGTCAGAGTAATTTGACATAAATAATGAAAATAGTTTGTTTTTTCCAAAGCCTACTCACCATACGACACTGTTTTATAACGTTAAAAAAACTGTTTTTTAAAATGATAAAATCAATAAGAAAACACATTTTTCCAGGGATGAGACCTAGCTAGATCGATTTTTTGCCCCCCGAAACCCCTTTTCGGTAAATTTGATTAAAATCGTTAGAGTCGTTTTCGAGAAAATATTTATATAGGTACATAGATACATAGTATAGGTACATACGTATATACAAGATTTGCTCGTTTAATAATATAGGAAAATATCTGGGTGCCGAGCTTTGCTCGGATGAGTTCAATAAAAATAGTACTTGTATGCTGTGAGATATTATTTTCTCAGAATATTATTCCGAAACGAATTTATTTCTGAAACATAATTTAAAATAATTGTTTCTGTTAAATATTTTAACTACCTATGTGTATTTTTAAGCGTAAAAACTAAGTATCAACTTGAATCAAGCATTTTTTCCTGTAAATATTATTTAGGTCGCCATTTTCAAATCTACCGCCGTTATTGTTTTGTTGACTGAAGAACTCGCAAAAACCGATTTTCATAGATTGAATATCTTGTAAAAATGTTCGAATCAGATGAAATTTTGCTCGCCCGTTGCCATTTTAACAATCCAATTTTAAGCATTGATACCAAATATCAACTTTATCGAAATACTTTCTCTGTGATGTCATCTTAACAACTTCCAGTAAATTTCAAATATTTTTTTTGCATAGGTACCTACTGAAAAACTCACAAAAATCGATTCTTTTAATAACAAACGTCAGACTATAACCTGCGCAAAACTTTTTTTGCATGTATTTTCACCATAGTTTTTAAAAATCGTTGTGTTTTTACACAGACCCTCGGCGCCAGTTATTATTTACATATTGTGCAAGACACTTCTTATATTAGTGTTCAATTACAATTTTAACACTTGTGATATATTATATAAAATCTATGTAGAAATAGACTTCGAATCAATCTGACTTTAATTGAGCGAGTTATAATAAATAAAAAACACCTTTTTTTTAATTGCTCCCCTCTGGAACCAAAATTCCTACCTAGATCGATTTCTCGCCTTGAAAAATCCCCATTCTGTAAATTTCATCAGAATCGTTAGTCGTTTTTGAGAAAAAAAGGTCTAGGTAAGATTATACGTCATACTACATTTAACGTACTTACCTATACATATTTTATATAGGAAATATAAAAACGAGTATAAAAATAACATACCTATTTATTTAAATTTTATCTAAAAATACTTACATAATTATGTTTAGATTTTATTGTTGCAATTTTTTTACTTTTCAAATAATTACTGATTATTTAAAGATTGACTGTCAGAGTAATTTTGACATAAATAATGAAAATAGTTTGTTTTTTCCAAAGCCTACTCACAATACGACACTGTTTTATGACGTTAAAAAAACTGTTTTTTAAAATGATAAAATCGATAAGAAAACGAATTTTTCCAGGGATGAGACCTAGCTAAATCGATTTTTTGCCCCCCGAAACCCCTTTTCGGTAAATTTGATCAAAATCGTTAGAGCCGTTTTCGAGAAAATATTTATATAGATACATAGAAACATATATACAAGATTTACTCGTTTAATAATATAGGGATAAAATCGGCCGGGGATTCAAGGTAGATAAATCGACCGGGCTCTCGGACTATAGAGAAAATATGCAAAAATCGATCATTCCCCCTTTATCTCCGAAACTACTGAGTCTAAAATTTTGAAAAAAAAGGGACTATAGGGCCTCACTTAGGGTTGCCACCTGCCGCTAGTTGATTAAAGGGTTACCAGTATAAAAAATACGGGTTTTAGATATTTTTACGGGAGACAATTAAAACAGCAATGTTTAATGAAGATAATCTATTTTTTAAATTTATATTTATGGTTAGAAGAAACAGCTTTTAAAAGCTCTTCATTTTGAGAAGCAAATATATAAAAATCTTTGCAAGATAACTTAAAATTACATTTGACTTGTAACTTGGAGCTTTATTTACCCCGTATTTTATTTTCGAAATTATGGGTTTTTGTATTATCTTAGCCTGAAAAACGGGGTAACTCCTAAAATACGCCCTCACTCATAGTTTACAGGAAAACCTAAACGAAAATCCTAAGTCATTGAATTCCTATGGGAAACGGAATAGAACGGAACTCTCTCCACGCGAGTCCGACTCTCATTTGACCGGTTTTTTTTGTCGCAGTGCTTAGATTCATTAGGAAGTTGCAGTTCCGCAGCAGCAACGGAACTTGCGGATCTTCTGACCGGCTACGAGATGGAAGGATTGATGTCAGCCCACGATAGTATAGTCGACATGTTGGATTCGGAATCGATATTCCTTCAAGAAAAAATAGTTAAATCAAATGCCTTAGAAGACGATACTCGACCGAGCGATCCGGTATCGGAACAGTACACTGACAACAGTATTAAGATTATTAAAATCGAAAAAACGAATGAACCACTCGGTAAGGAAAAGAAGATTGTATATCTAGTTGCGTAATGAGGCATAATACTGACGAGTAGTGACAGTGTGTTAAAACGAGCGATTTAGCGAGTTTTAACAGTCACACGACTCTTTTTTTTGTGTTTTAAAGACCACCAACAGCTAAGGTTATTTGGGCCTAGCACCAATTCATATTTTCAATTCATTATTTTTTTTTTTTTTAATAATAAATTGAAAATCCAATTGACACTTTTACCAGCTCTCGGGCTAGAACCCGAGAACTGGGGACTTGTAATAGAGGAACCATAGCAACGCCATGTAAACAACAGCGCCGCTACACTCCCGACTATTCTCAAGCCCGTCACACGACTCATAATATCATTACGCACAAGTAGTCCAGCAGTCAGGTACTTTTTACCTGGAAAGTGTTCCGAAGTTAATGATATTTTGGTATGTTGTTTGTGGGTACTCTGTGGAGTAGAATCTGAGTTTTCGACCTCGAGGACCCTGTGCTAACGTGGGGGGAGCCGAAAAACCACGAAATTTTACCACCTTTTTTGCTTTTTTCGAAATCTCTCAGAGACAGTCGACTTAAGCAATTCTTTCATTATGTAATGTTTTAAAGAGGATTACATTTCCTACAATTTTCATTCCCACAACTTTTCTGTGGTACTAATGGTAAGCGCGCTGCAGCTTCTTGAAAATCACCCACTCGGCTTTTGTAACCTTGGTAACCAATGGTTA
Organism: Mongoloraphidia duomilia; assembly: GCA_039654895.1. Classification (NCBI taxonomy): domain Eukaryota; kingdom Metazoa; phylum Arthropoda; class Insecta; order Raphidioptera; family Raphidiidae; genus Mongoloraphidia; species Mongoloraphidia duomilia. The sequence continues at coordinate 227,957 of CM077524.1, forward strand.
AAATGTTCTTTTCAATAGTTTTATTTATTTTGTTCTTCATCGAACTTTAAGCCAGGCGGGTGATTTTCAAGAAGCTGCAGTACCATTAGTACCACAGAAAAGTTGTGGGAATGAAAATTGTAGGAAATGTAATCCTCTTTAAAACATTACATAGTGGAAGAATTGCTTAAGTCGACTGTTTCTGAGAGATTTCGAAAAAAGCAAAAAAGGTGGTAAAATTTCGTGGTTTTTCGGTTCCCCCCACGTTAGCACAGGGTCCTCGAGGTCGAAAACCCAGATTCTACTCCACAGAGTACCCACAAACAACATACCAAAATAACACTAACTTCAGAATACTTTCCAGGTAACCCCCTTCATTTATTACCTGCCGCTTGGTCTAGAGATATATATGCTATTTTTTTTTGCCATACCCACTGTAAAATAGCTGCTTTTCACTTCATTTTCAAAAAAAAATTGACAGTTCATTTGTGTCGCCAACTTCATTCTATAGTAGGCCCAAATAACCGTAGCTGTCAATGGCCTTCAATTTGATTGAATAATTTTAGGTGCAACTGTGCTAAATCAAGGTGACGCCGTCATCATAGGGCGAATTGTAAGGGGCGGTGCCGCCGACAAGAGCGGTCTCTTGCACGAAGGTGACGAGGTTCTCGAAGTGAACGGTGTTGAAATGAGAGGAAAAAGCGTCAATGCCGTTTGTGATATATTAACTAGTATGCAGGGCACGCTTACTTTCCTTGTCGTTCCGGCAGCTAATGCTAGGACGAACTCTCAAAGGGATACAGTGGTACGTATAATACTTTTTATTCTTCTCGTTTTAACCCAACTACAGTCGAACTTCGATAACTCGAACCATGACTTGCCACAAAAAAATCAAGTTATCAAGACTTGAGTTATCAAATAATATTGTTACGGATCAGCCTGTATATGAACGGCGGGCAACAATTCTGAGACGCGGTGTCTGACGTTGAACACACTGGTGCCTACGCGAAGATTCTAGACAATGTTAGAGAATACGAGGACGCACTGAGCGTACACAGCACGCAGGTATATAAACAGCGAGTGTGTCGTGTTAAATCAGTCAGTACAGTGATATAAATAGTGGAGTGGATGTAAATAAATAGTACTGAAGTAACTGAGTAAATGGCCGACATAAATAAACGTTAGAAATAAATCTGATATAAATACAGTGACATAAATAATTACAAATAAATAATCATTGTAGGTATATTAAGTTATTTGTTAAGTGTTATTTAAGTGGCTCGTTTAGTTCAGTAATTACCGTTTAAGTTTTTTTATTGTTAAAATTGACTTTTCGTTGTTACATTCATTGTTATTGTGTTTTTAATTATTGTAAATAAATATATTTATTCCGCCAACTTAGATAACAGTTTTGTAACAATATTAATGTTCATTATTGACGCTACTGCCAACCAATTTTGTTCGAGTTATCAAGAATTCGAGTTATCGAAGTTCGACAGTATTTAGTTATTGAAATGAAATTAATCAATTATTTCGGTTGATTAAAAAAAATGTCAAGGTCACTAGAGCATTTAAGGATTGGTTTTCCAACGATGACCTTACCTTGGTAGCAAAAGAACCTGCTACTGAGAAATTTCGGGACTACGGCAGGTTCCAGGACCTCTGCAATGATCCCGGGACCTGAGAAATCTCATTTAGTCCCAGAAAGTCTCGGAATTCCGGGACTGGAAGCCCTATCGACAACTAATACAAGCGTCAAACTACAACTTTATTTAATTAGTAGAAGGAATTCTTCGTAGCCTAAGATCAAAATGAAGCAATACTGATTGTTAAAATTACGTTTATTGTGCTGACGTTTTAAAATTTTTTTTGTGTCATCTTTGGAGTATCTAATTAATTAATTAATTGTAGATTATAGACGCGTCGACACTCAGGTCACTAGCGTCTTTAAAACAACAAATACTCCATTTGTGTATTAGAATCCACCAGCCGGCATACACAAACCGACTGATACGAGTTCGGGTCCCTGGGAGCGCTAATTCCCAAAGAACATTGGAATGCAATTTGCGATAGCAACCACATTCCAATGCCCCCCCCTGGAGGATTCGGAATATCAAATGCTATATTTAATTGTAAAGTTTCTAAATACCGTAATTTGTTTTCAGTTACATGTCAAGGCACACTTTGACTACGATCCAGAGGACGACGTTTTAATTCCCTGTCGAGAATTAGGAATAAGTTTTCAAAAAGGCGACGTCTTACACATCATCAGTCAGGAAGATCCTAATTGGTGGCAGGCGTATCGGGAAGGTGAAGAAGATCAAACTTTAGCGGGTCTTGTGCCAAGCATGTCTTTCCAACACCAGTGAGTAAAAAAAAATTTTTAACAAAAAAAAAACTCCCTTTCGAGCGAGGAATAGAGATAGATATAGAGCAATGTAATTAACGTAAATTCAAACGCATCAGATCGATCTGAACGCAAAACCGAACTTATAAACCGATTTCTTACGCTGTGTGATGTGTCAAAAAGTGAAATTTACCTTAAAGGAATCACACGCCGCTACTCACTTTTATTAAAATCAGCCGAACTACTGAACCGATTTAAGTAAAATTTATATGGGACCAACTTCGAGGTATACCCTATCCAATAAAAAAAAAATTTTCCAAATCGGCTTATAAATGACGGAGTTCTGAGGTAACAAACATAAAAAAAAATACAACCAAATTGAGAACCAGCGGCGTGTGATTCCTTTAAGGTAAATGTCACTTTTTGACACATCACACAGCGTAAGAAATCGTTTTTTTGTATACGAAACTAAAGTTAGAAACGAATTTAATATTTTGATTAGACTGATTGAAAATCATCTGAAATGTTTTTTTCTCTGTTAATTTCCAGGAGGGAAACTATGAAGAGAAGTGCAATCGGTGACGATAAAGGTTTACGTGAAAAACCACAGAAAACAGGTACTTTATTATGTGCTCGAAAAACGCCAAAGAAAAAGAAGAAGAAAGGCCCTTACAATGAGGGCGGATACCCGCTTTATACAACCACGGTAGACGGTACGTTTTTATCTCAATTTATTACAGTGTACCTATACATGGTAAACAGGCCCGGACTTAAAAACCCAGGGCCCCCCAAGCCCAAAAAAAAAGGGTGTGGGTCTCGGGACTCCCGACAGATGTGAAACATCAAAGAAAACGTTATTGAACTCGGTGGTATTCTCTATGTAGTAGTATATATTTTTTCAAAAGCAGCAACTAACTGTTATGCTGACGTAATACTATATACTGCTCTGTAACACACGCGGCTGCGGCGTTTGAGCACGCCTGAGCCAGAAACGCAACTAAATACACAGCGAAGTATCTATATTACATACCTAAACGTGTATGCATATACTTTTGCTTTACAGTACGTTCGTATGTATACTCTCTCTCTCTCTCTTCCCGTGCCCGAGCGCGCGGAAGCCGAGAGAGAGAGAGAGAGAGAGTGCCGCAGTGGTGGGGAGAACAGCAGCGAAGGAGCGGACCAAACATTTCGTTGCATATTTCCCCTCACGCGGCTGTTTACAGCCCGACATAAGATGTTTCACATCAAAAAGAGAAAAAAATGAAAAAATGGAATTGGATGGAAATTTAGCAAAAAAAAAGTCGCCAATTGGGTTATCTTACAAAATTTTTGGGCTTTTTTTCTCTTTAATTTCCATCTCCGCCCTGGCCGTGGCCCCCTCGGCGGCTGGGCCCCTAGGCCGGTGCCTTGTTGGCCTAGGCAGAAATCTGGGCCTGATGGTAAAGGAAAGAGTCGCATCTGCAATGAATTTCACTTAAGAGTATTCTCTACCGGAAGTTACCCCCCGCACTCTTCATCTCGAAACCTTCCCCCTTGCCTAAAAACGATTACCGCTCTCCCGACACTATTTTTAAAACTAAACGGATCGGGTAAACGCCAAATGAAGGACTGAGAAACACTACAGATCCTACAGGCGAAAAATTAAAAAAAACATTTTCCTGGACAAATTACGTAATCTTTCACATTTAGCCAAATTTTTTTTCAAAAAATGCGCCTGTAGGATCTGTAGTGTGATTCTTTGTTCTTCATTTGGCGTTTACCCGAACCCTTTAGCTTGCATTCCAATGTTTTATGGGAATTAACGCTCCCTGCTGCCTTACCTGAAGTTTTCATTCTAATTTTGTGAACATTAATGCTTGAAGAATATGTCATGTTTGAACATTGTCCACATACAAAACCCATTTTTTAATCGCTGTCAACTATCCATATTAGTATACAGAGTTCACTAGTTAGTTGTTACATTCGTTTAGGTGTGTGTGTATGTGTCAAACGACATCAAGGTGGGGTATTCGACCAGTCAGAATGGACCCTGACTGCAGGGCCTAGTCGCTTGTGAGTTTTAGAGTAATAATTATCGTGTGTTTTTTTTTTTGTTTTTTCTGCAGAATATGATATGGAAGAGATTTTAACTTATGAAGAAGTAGCTTTATACTATCCTCGTGCCAACCATAAAAGACCTATCGTTCTGATTGGTCCGCCTAACATTGGACGACATGAGTTGAGGCAGAGACTGATGGAAGATTCAGAAAGATTTGCAGCGGCCATCCCACGTAAGTTGAATATTGCATTGCACATACCGCTACACCACTAGCGAATTTGAATTGTGGATTATTGACGCTCGACAACAGAGGTTATTTAGGCGCGTTAAGCACTCTTTGCCTGGGTAGTAAAATAAAGTGAACCGTTCGCACGTTCGCGTTCGCAGTTCGAATGTGACGCGGCTGACATACTTATATCATAAAAACGGTACGCCGTACAGTTGCACCGATAGCGTAGTTAGCAGCGTCTTAGCGTTGTATGCATAGGGACCTCGGTTCGAAACCTGATGGCACCGTTGAATTTTTGACATATATTTTTTTTCTAAATTCTACATGATATTTATTTATATATTTTTTAAGTTTTGTTATATTCTTTCTTTGACAATAATTATAATTTTTTTGAAACCAAGGTGGAATTAATTAAAAATACAATTAGGAAGTTTCCATTGGACGAAAATACTAATTATGATACTGTCACATCATTATAATAAAGATAACTTTAAAAATTCTGAAAGAATTATTTTGATATCTTTAATTTCAACGGAGATATTCAATTTCTTGTACGTGAGGTCGCAAACGAAACTAATTTTTGAATATGACGTCACGCGGTACAAGTTTGCTGTTTTTTTAGCTTTGTGAGTAATTAGAACCTAAGTTACTTAGTAACTATTTTGTTGTAATACAGACTTTTCTATTTATATTAAATTAAAATTAACTGTCAAAAATTTAAATATGTCAATATTTTCCGTCATCAACTGGTTTGTTTTTAGTGTTTCCATAACAATTTACGAGTTTATAGAAAGAGATTTAACGGAAGTTACCATGTTAAATTACCACACATACAAACTGAAAATAACTTTTAAAAATATCGTGCCGCGTGACGTCACCCGGACTGAAAACGGAATTTCTTAGAGAATTGTCAATTCAAACTTTGAAGTAGCATAACTTTGTTGTTTTTAAAGATATTTCAAAAATTCTTCCACCATTAATTTTATAATTTTTAGAACTATGATTTAGACCAAAAAAATAAAAAAGGGAAACTTCCTAATTATGACACTAAAACTTAATTGATAAACACTTCACTAAATAATTTGTTTAAACAAAGGATAACATTCCTCCTTGAATTATATTGTATAGGCCGATTTTAATATATTTATGATTTAAACTGTGTGATTAAAAAATTATATATATATATTTTAAAATTAGAAAATCTGAAGTTTTCACTTCTGTCATGTGGTCATAAGCACACACCCAGGGCTTGAGAATAGCCGAGAGTGTAGCGGCGCTGTTGTTTACATGGCGTTGCTATGGTTCCTCTATTACAAGTCCCCAGTTCCCGAGTTCTAGCCCGAGAGCTGGTAAAAGTGTCAATTGGATTTTCAGTTTATTATTAAAAAAAAAAAAAAATAATGAATTGAAAATATGAATTGGTGCTAGGCCCAAATAACCTTAGCGGTTGGTGGTCTTTAAAATACAATTACAATACAATTACAAGCACACACCCACTTTTTTTTTTATTTAACAGATACGTCGAGGGCAAGAAAAGACAGCGAAATCGACGGCCAGGACTATCATTTTATAACAAGAGCCCAGTTCGAAGCGGACATCGTCGCGCGCAAATTCGTTGAACACGGCGAATACGAAAAAGCGTATTATGGCACATCGTTGGATGCCATCCGTTCAGTGGTCAACAGCGGGAAGATCTGCGTCCTCAATCTGCACCCGCAAAGCTTGAGGATATTGCGCACGTCCGACCTCAAACCGTACATCGTATTTGTTGCTCCGCCTAGCTTAGAAAAATTGCGTCAGAAGAAAATTAGAAACGGCGAAGCGTTCAAAGTACGTATCTTTATATTTTACTAGAAGATTATATTTCTAAGGTCGTAATGCGGTTTATTATTGACGAGTTGTGACAGTATCGAAAAACGAGCGATAGCTAGTTTTTACAGTCACACGAGTCATAATACCATTATTTCATTCGACGCATAATTGCATAATGAAAACCTAATAGGTTTGCTAACATTTTGAATTGGCGGTTTCTTTTATAACAAAAAAAAGGTTGTGAGTCTCGGGACCCCCGACAGATGTGAAACATCAAAGAAAACGTTATTGAACTCGGTGGTATTCTCTATGTAGTAGTATATATTTTTTCAAAAGCAGCAACTAACTGTTATGCTGACGTAATCACATCAAAAACATATATTACATGTGACTGTAAGATTAAGACAGAGCCTCGCCTCGTGTCATATTTATACGCACAACTAATTGTTATGCTGGCGTATATACAGTTCTGTAACACCGCGTGTGCTACAGTGTACGCCTAGCCAGTGCCGCAGTGGTGGGGAGAACAGCAGCGAAGGAGCGGACCAAACATTTCGTTGCATATTTCCCCTCACGCGGCTGTTCACATCAAAAAGAACATGTTAACCTGTATTGCAAATAGTTTCTCTGCGGAAGACTAGCCTCTAATCTCTAATGGCACCCAATGGGAAGTTAGCAGTGTGGTTTTATCCACACACCAAGCCTCTTTTTATTTTTTCCATATGTATCAGTTATCCGAGTTAGTAAGCATGAAAGATTAGTAGCTTCAACAATAATATGTAATGCGTTTTCATTTTTTCATTGCAGGAAGAAGAGCTTAAAGACATAATAGAGAAAGCTAGAGAAATGGAAGATAAATACGGCCATTTCTTCGATATGATAATTATTAATAACGACACGGAACGAGCGTATCATCAGCTTTTGAGTGAAATTAACAGTCTCGAACGTGAACCGCAATGGGTGCCAGCCGCGTGGGTTAAAGCCATGTAAAAAAATCTGGCAACCGATTTAGCCGCGGGACGACTAACTCCGAGCGGATGCCAATTTTTGTAACCCTTGTTGACTGCAAATCGGAGCTTCCTTCTTATTCAACGCGTGTGAAAAAGAACTAGGAATACGCAGGCCTATGCTCTAAAAGTGTTTTTGATCGCGTGTTTATAGCCTCTAAGTTTGTATTTTAATATCTTTCACAATTATCGGTAGCCTCCGGAAACTTGCTACCGCGATAGGAGACAACATTGCGTCGCACTCGACGCATGCGCCGATGTATCTCGCGACAAAGTCGATCGTCTCGAACTTCATATTGTTAATTAAATTTAATCAGCGCTTTTGAGAACCGTCTCGTGTTATCGTCGTCCGTCGCGGTCGCAAATTTCGAAAGGCCACCTTTAATGTGTTAAAATAAAAACATCCGAGTGCTAATGGTCGTCCATTCGTTTTTCTGGTTTTCCGAAACGATATTCTACAACGTTCAAGCCGGTAGCGACACGATATATAACGCAGTTTTTTTTATTAAAACAGGCTGCTAAATATAATGCGACCGGGGGACGCCTAAAAAAAAAAACGATTGTCAGTTTAAAACAATCGACATGTAGTAGTGGACTGCTAGTCTGGGCTGCTCGCGTAATGAGAGAAAGAACGTAATTTAGTGTGGATTTTCTGTCTTCGCTCTTTCTATCCCATGAACCGATCAGCATCCGATTGGTCGCTTGAAAGTCAATACAGCAGATCAACCAATCAGATACTTTGTATACATCCTAGCTAAGCATGTACTGTTCACGTGATAATTATATCTGTTGGTGGGAAAGACTGTAGCAGTCCATTTCTATATGTCGATGTCTTCGAAACACGTGCGATAGCTAGGTCTCTGTCACTGAGTCAGGAGGTAATAGAGGCGCTGTACGTATACAACTGCTTATGCAAAGTTGAAACCAAGTCTGACGTCACAGGCCTAACAAACATGGCGGCCAAACAGGGAATGGATTAGGGAATATTATTCTCTTCTTCTTCTTACATATAAAATGAATCAGCTGACGGCTTCACTGTGGCGTTTGTATAACCTCCTTGCTCAGTGATCTCTGTTCAGTTTCAAGGTTATGTATGTCGAAAATGCGTTCGAAACTGCGCATGTGTAAATAAAAAAAGGTTAGAATATAATCTCATCGAAAACGTACATCTTGGAAAGAGATTATTATATGATATTTTAGATTTGAAACGGGTCTGTGTAAAAAAATAGATTTAAATATTTAATTCTAAAAAGTTGTATTTTAATATTTAAACTAAAGCAACCAGAATATCAAAAAACAAACAAATTGAACCATGGCATTATTCGTAGGTATGTGAACAAAAATTTCGTCCAGATACCTACGAATATACCATTATTTATTAATTTCTATACTGAAGAATCCAACATATTGAAATGTTTTCTGAATTACCTACATACCTATTACCAGTGGCCAATCAAAAAAAAACAAATTAGTAATTTTACTGAACTGTCTATAATATTGTAAAATTCGAAAATACATACCATTTCTTACCATAATAAAAAATGGCCTTAGAAAATTTTTTCTTAAAAATTTCATTAATTATAAAGTTAGAAATCCGAAAATCGATGTATTTAGAAATATAATAGGCAAGCAACAGTTCATTTTTTTGCCATACCCACTATAAAATATCTCCTTTACATGCGTCTATGTATGCATGGAGCGGGCCAGTTAAATTCAGATGTGTTGAAAGTGTTTACAAAACACACTAGTGTGGTAAGTAAACAGTTTCCATAGTGATTTATGTTTATTCACTCTGATCCTACTCATGGCTTGCTATAAATGCGAAGTTGGCGACGCAAATGAACTGTCAAAATTTTTTGAAAATACTGAAAATGAAGTGAAAAGAATCTATTTCATAGTGGGTATGGCAAAAAGCACCATATATATTTCGTGCGTAAGGATATTATGACTCGTGTGACTGGTAAAACTCGCTAAATTGCTCGTTTTAACATACTGTCACTGCTCGTCAGTAATATACCTAATTACGCATCTAGACATACAATCTACTATTGGAATTGTTTTAGATAAACGATGTTGAATATATTTTACAAGAAGTAAATTTATTCTTTTGCAGCCATTTCTTGTAAGCAAACAAATCATTTTTTTAAAGTACTGGTCACTTTGAATATTTCTATTTTTATAGTATTTATTTTTTTATATGTATTGAATCAGTCTTAAGCCAATTTCTCATGACGTAAAGCAAAATCACCAAGAGCCAAATCTGTACCATAAACCTGTATTAGGTCTGTGGTTGGGACACCGACCGCCATTGGCGCAGAAGCGGAAATTGACCGTGCCGATTTAAAAAAAAGGGTGTGGGTCTCGGGACCCCCGACAGATGTGAAACATCAAAGAAAACGTTATTGAACTCGGTGGTATTCTCTATGTAGTAGTATATATTTTTTCAAAAGCAGCAACTAACTGTTATGCTGACGTAATTCTATATACTGCACTGTAACACACGCGGTTGCCCGAGCGCACGGAAGCCGAGAGAGAGAGAGTGCCGCAGTGGTGGGGAGAACAGCAGCGAAGGAGTGGACCATAAATTTCGTTGCATATTTCCCCTCACACGGCTGTTCACAGCCCGACATAAAATGTTTCACATCGAAAAATTGATTATTTTAATCTATTGGAGATGTCATATTAATTCAAAGCGTGTATTTTTACCACTGATTACTTACTAGCTGGCTAGGGCTTAAGAATGGCCGAGCGTGTAGCAATGCTGTTGTTTACATGGCGTTGCTATGGTCCCTCTATTACAACTCCCCAGTTCCTGGGTTCTAACTCGAGAGCTGGTAAAAGTGTAAATTAGATTTTCAATATATTATTAAAAAAAAATAATAAATTGAAAATATGAATTGGTGCTAGGCCCAAATAACCTTAGCTGTTGGTGGTCTTTAAAACACAATTTAACAATTTTTTTTTGTTTTAGTTCAGCTATTTTTGCTCCCATGGCCTACTTATGAAATTTTCAAACTAAACTCAATCAACTCCGTTATTTCCCTAAAAAATATGGCGGACCAAATGCACCAATCGAAAATCATTATCTGGTGTAACAACTCTTTACTTGGGATAGTCTGAACGCTCATTGGCCCGTTCTTTGATTGTTGCCACATTTACGATAACAGGCGGGAAAGGCCGATCTGTGACGAACTTTTACACCATGGGAAAGTGGCTTTATGAATACACAGAGCAAATAACTTTATGTCAGCCAAAAATATTTAGTTAACCGTATAACCCACGGGTATTTTAATGGAATTCCCTATATATTTTCATTTTGTGGCTTTTTCAAGCATTTTATGTATTAACTGGGCAATCCATTATTTCGTTTACACAACTAGGACCTGTGATCACATTTCAAGAAACGTATAAAATCAACATAAATATGGTTTTTTATAAATCCTATTAGGCTGCCTACAATGTCTGTCTGTCTGTCTCAGGGCTCTATCTCACAAACGGTCAGAGGTAGCTAGTTGAAATTTTCACAGATTATGTGTTGTGGCATGAATCCTGGCGAATAATAATTAGAATTAAATAATTTTAATAAATTAATGTTTTTTTATACTGACATGTATAATTTTCTTAACATATTTTTTCATGTTTAGAAATCCCCGATTCAAAATCTTAAGTAGGTATTGTAATAATATGGTAATAATTATAAAAATAGTTTTTTTTTATATATTATATATTGAATTTTGAAAGTTGGCAATAAATTTATTTGCTTAAATTTAAAATAAATATAACTAATATACAGGGTATTCGATTAAACGGCACACAGTACAATCTGACTAGCAAAATTATGCTCCAGAAGTCCATTTATTAAAATCAAAATCTTAGGACATCATATTAATATACTAATCATTTAATTTTACTTTTTCGAATATTTTTATCGAGTTCCATTTCCAATCTAATCCACTTTTTTGAATTGTTTGTGAAATAAAATGTAGTCAGCAGTTTAAAGGTTTATTAGAAATGGATTATACAAATATTTCATTTTGAAATTCTTTTGTTTATTTCAGAATATTTCTCCGAAAAAATCTGGTCTCTTAGGACCAGCGCACGCATGCTACTTTCACGATTGTGCGATTAAGTCGCTTGTAGATCGTCAGTTGCAGCAACCAACAGCATAAGTCTGAAACACACAACTGATGTATCGCAAGCGCGCAATTGTCAAAAACACATAGCACACTAAATCGCACGTTCGCGCGACACTATACCGTGGATTTTGATGGGGCTGCACTCTTCACGTGCAGACGCGCGAAAATGCGATTGAGTCTCCATGCTGTTGCGAAATCGCGCGATCGAATGACAAATCTCGTGTAACTGAGTAATCGTCAAATCACGATGCAGTTGTTAAATCGCGCGTTTTCGCTACAAATGTGTGCGCTGGCCCTTAAATTCAAATCCATTATATAAATTTTGAAAAATCACTGAACAGTATCTTTTGGTTATAAATAAATTAACACACTGAAATTAAGTTAAAACTAAAAGCAATCGCAAATTTTCAGTTTGTTGATGAATAGTCTCTTTGCGTCATTTCATTGTTGGGTCGGTAAAAAAGGCATAGTACACGGCGGAAGTTATACTCCTTAATGTATACCCATAAACTGGTACAGTAACATATACCCACAAACTGGTACGGTAGCGAAATCTATGACTCGAGGTCCAAAGTATTCATAGCGTGGCATCTAACGGAACTTTTCTAAAGTTCTTAGTTTAAAAACTACCTGCAAGGGGGAGGCGCATCGTTTAACGCGTTGCGTTACGCCCAGAGTCGCATAAAGATGTATAACTTCTGACGTCTGTCCATTTGCTCAACACTTTACCAATGTAAATAATATTATCTCTTTCTTATTTTACTAACGCCAACTTAAAGAGAGATAAATACATATAATATGGAGTGTACACGACGCAGATAAGAATAATACTAGTAGACATATTATCTTGAGTACAAAATGGCGCAGCAGTTTATCGAGTTTACCATTTCGATGGACAGTATGTGGCCACAGACCAGCAATGGGGAATTGTTTGACAGTTGGTGACATAACCTCAAATGTTAGTTCATAGCGTCGCCGCTAGGTGCGCCCGCGTTGAACATAGAAGTCTACTAGTATACCTAATATTTTGACATAAACCAAAATAATGCAGAGCAAACGAACAGAACTGTATAAAGCGAAATTTAAGTAAATTATTTTTCAATTTATGATTTAATTGTATATAAAATATATTTAACTGATGCTTTATTATTATAAAATTGGTATATTGTACAGAGTTTTGAGACGCCGTTGACCTCAATTGTCGAGCGTCTATAATCTACAATCTATCCACAGAATTTTGACAATAATATGATTTTAAGCATTTTTGTCAATGAATGTTATGTTTAGAAAAATTAATCGCTAAAAAAATTATTTTATGTAATCTTTATTGAAAAGTAAATTTTGTCACTGTATATAATTATTATATAAATATAATATATATTATTTTTTGTTAGGTTTTAAATATTACGTTATTTGTTAATTTTTATTCTTAGAGCGATGGCACACACTGCGGTGTCAACTCGGCAATTTGACGTTTCTTGTAGAGAACGATGTCTCGAGGCGGTTGAGACTGAGAGTCTGCTTTCAGTCGGCAGGGAATTCTCGCCGCGGTGTGTGTTTTGCATCATTGAAAAACATTAACATACGTGCCGACTCGGCATCCGCCTTGGCACAAACCGATGTGTGTGTCATCGCTCTTACTGGAGTTGTATTTTCGAAACATTACATTCATAGCATTTTAGGTACCTACATTAAATAATTTCAGTCATGAAAAATATACTTTCTAAGAAATATGTATTGAAATAGCCAAAGTAAAAAAAATAATATTCAACACTATTTTTTAACCGGATTTGGACTTTTGTTTGTCGAATCATTTTTGTGTACAGTTAGTTTTATAAATCAGTTGTAAATAATTTTTATTTCAACTAATATTTTTTTTAATTTATATTTTTTGAGTGCAGAATATTGTCTTTGTTTTTTATAATTATTATTATTAATAAAATAACATTCACGATTTTAAGTAAAATTTTATACAACGGGGTCGTCCCACATTTTAACATTGGAAATGTTTATGTTCGTATATGGGGGCAGAGTTACGAGTTTTCGTTCAAGGCCAAAAGACAACGGTGTCGCGATCAAGTGAGGAGCAATCATGCAAAATTGAACAAGTGCAATTTTTTCGAAATGTGTTTTATATCATGTCTAGTTAATTGAGAGGTATTTGTGACGATCTGCGGTGTTATTTTTGAGCAAATGTTAATAAATACTGTAGAAAAATCCATTTAAAAGTTAAGTAATCAAGCAAAAGTGAACGCGTATATAACAAAAGAATAATAGGGTTATTCCTGACAAAACTAAACAGTGCATTGATAATTAATATTGTGTGTATAATAAACAGTTAATTATGTTTCATATATGCTGTTATCATTTCCAATGTCCTCGATGATTGCAAGGATTGCGAAATCTGTGAATTTTTTTAAGGTTAGAATCTGCATTAGAAATTGATTATAAAACAATTTTTGAGAATTTTTTCGAAAGCTTATTCCACAAAAAAATTTCCAAGTTTCGATGTGATTTTAAACATAGGATAATTCCGCTACGGAAGAGGCGTTGAAAACAGATATTGGCCGGCAGGTTGTGTTAGGTTTCCACGCGGAAGTATTTAAAAGCGCATGCGCGTGAACATTCTCCACGTCAATGGCGGTTTAAGTCGTGTCATTGAAAATGTACACATTTTTTTGTTCTCGTTTGCAATTAAGAGGAAAGATATAAGAATGAGAAAGTTGGTTTACATTTATTTATTTACGTATGGGGAATAACGTGCACTGTGGGACGATCCTATTGTATTTTTTACTTTTCTGTAGTTATTTCATGAAGTGTCTAGACATTTTACGAAATGACCGTACGGTCAAACTGGACATATATGTACAGCGTATTTTGATCCTCGCTAAAAATATGTTTTCGATCACCTAATCAAAAGTTAAAACATTTGATTTATAACTATTCGTTACAAACAAAGACGTCAAATAATTAAAAAATGAAGGACCACATATTTAGTTTTTTTATGGTCGCAAAAAAATTTTTAATTCAAATTAAAAAACGAGATTTTTTAACTATCCACAAAACTGAAAAGTCATTATTGCCACTTAAAACATATTTATTCATATTTTTTTTACACAAAATAATCAAAATATCAATCAAAAATTGCATTTTTAGACATTTCCAACATAGTTTTCTGTTTTATACCGGATCAGTTTTGTGTCCCTGTTCAATAATTAAACAAAAACATTCAATAATTAAACAAAAACAGTAAAGGAGTTTTTTCAAAAATGAAAAATTCACACACATGGCCGTACTCAAGGGGGCAGGGGAGGTCAGCTGCCCCGCTCCCGTGATTTGGAAAAAATGTGAAAATTCATAAATATATCCATTTTAGGGTTCCGTACTTCAATAAGAAAAAAACGGAACCCTTATAGGATCACTCGTTTGTCCGTCAGGCTGGCCGGCTGGGTGTCCGTCTGTCAAGACCCATTTTCTCAGGAACGGATAGAGATATCAAGTTGAAATTTATACGAAATACTTAGGTCTATGGTCCCTTAAAGTTGTAAAGAATTTAAGCTTCTAGGTCAATGCAATCAAAAGATACGGCCATTTTGTCATTTCATCAAAAACCTATAGGGTACTTCCCGTTGACCTAGAATCATGAAATTTGGCAAAAAGCAAGGTCTCACAGTACAAGTAAAGGAAAATATCCGAAAATCACAAAAAGTAAAAATTAAGGGGGGTCCCACACAAAAAACGTAAAAACATTTTAAAGGTTGTGTCTTTGGAACCGTAACAGGTAGCCGGTTGAAATGTGTTAATATGGCGGGCATCCTAACAAATAATAAATTAAGGGGGGTCCTCATACAAAAAAATTTGAGCCGTTGTGGGACGCCTGGCAGATGTGAAAAATCAGCCCCGCGATATATTTTTTTAATCCATAGAGAAATTAGACTGTGACAAACAAACGGGTGATCAAAGGCAAAAATTGTATCAGTTAGGTTTCAGTTTTACCTACATTAAAATACACGCCGAATTGTAAACCTCCTACTTTTTTGAAGTCAGTTAATAAATTTAAATTCCTGGCAACATTCTGGTATTAAAAGTGGCCATTGCTTATTTGGTTTTATTGTGTATAATAATTCCATACAAATTCAAGTAAGCGCTGTCCCGAATTTTTTTGTTCCCAAAGCACTGCAAATTTTAAGAGAACATTTTTGAAAATATTTCACCAAAACAAGCAAATATTTTAATTCATTGTCGATTAAGACAGCATCACGAGATCCGGTGTAAGAAGTACTTATTTATATATTTTCGAATAATTTACACTAAGTTTTGATAAATATCCTGATTTACGCGACTAATGGAAAAAGAAGGGTTATTATTTGAAAAAAAAAATCGGGAACAGAACAGATTTCGATGTTTTTGTATGGAATTATGTATACGTGATGTAAAATACTGCAAATCATCATAACTAGAGAAGCAAAAAATGAGAATAATAATAGGTCCTAAATTTTATCAACAACGACTTTTTTTAAGCCGGAACCCCTCGACCGGTGAAATTTTTGACACTGTTTTTTTCTGGCGCAAAAATGTTCTGTCAAATAACAGAAAATAATGACTGCATTTTGACGAGAATAATGTCCAATGTCTCATACCGGAGGTGGCATTTTAGAAATATTAGATGTAACGGAAATAGTTGGAAGTGGTTAACATGTGAAACAAAACAACATGTAAGGTTTCAGACACAGTAAGCCACGGTGGCCGTGTGGAAATGTTCGAATCCCGAAGGCTCTCCGCTGTGATTCTCTATTCACTATTGTTTGCTACAACAGAAAACTGATCACATAACACGATCCGCGTGAATAACACGTCGAACTGAATTTATTCACTCATTCAGGTACCCACTTACATTTAAAATTTTAATAAATCCGCAAAAACAATCTGCCTTCTCGAAGGCCATAACCGTTTTCAACATATCATTTACGATTTTTTTGCGATAGGAAGGCATATGTGACCGGAAGTTCCGTTTGTTACCACTGAAAAGATATAGCGCTTCTATTTATTTTCAATTGACATTTGGCACGCAAGTTTGTGGATGAAATGCATTTAAACTCCTAACCAAAATTAACGCACCACGTGGTTTTTCTGCTATATTTTTAGTGTTGAAGCAATAATTGAACTATCCGACAAACAGTGATTCTTGTCAACAATAATGTAACGTGTTGTTCGGATCTGTTTCTATTCTCATGATTTGTTTGTCTATAGTCATAACATATTATAAAACACTAAACAGTATATAGAATTAGATAATGTGAAAAAAATAGTTTTAAAAAATCAAACAGTTCAATACCTAGTTGATAGATGTCGCATGTGTTGGACAAAAACGTTTAATAACATCGATAGTGCATATTGTTAATGCATTGTTGTAACTTGTTGCGTTCATAACCGAAATTTGGTTAATATTCATAACAAATTATTAAAACTTACTGTACTTCATAAATCTGGGAAAAAAATCTTAAGCTGGGATCAGACAATTTCGATGCGACTCGTGTAAAATCGGAAAAAACTTAAAATGTTTGAATTAAATTCGAGTCCAGGCTTATTCTGACCCCAGTTTGAAATAAGGATTGGTTATTTTGAAACAGTCACGAAAGCGTAGGTAGCTTTGTCAGCTCTCCTGAAACTTTCAAAATAATCAATTAATTAAGATACCTAATCGCAACTAAAAGCACTTCGGACGTCTATGTGGGGTTTAATCAGTCGTATCACAAAACTAGCGTAGATGTCAGCACTTGAGATTAAATGATGATTTTGCAAGTAAAGTAAATTTTTAAGTTAATGAGGTTACATTTTTATGTCAACAATGATAATTATAAATATGTTGCTTCGAGCAGGGCCGGCGCTAGGATTTTCGGGCTCCGGGTAAGCGTTCTCAGGCCCCTGTCCCCTCCAAAAAAAATTTTACCACACATTTTTTTTTTTTGGAAATAAAAAATACATGGCAGTTACATATAATAGGTAAACCCCGGGCCGGCGGGCCCCTATCGGGGGTCCGGGCCCGGTGTACCTTTAACCCGCTTAACCCTTCCTAACGCCGGCCCTGGCTTCGAGTCGAATGAGACGTTACGGGAGCTGTCATTTTTTTTCTCGAAGACCCCACATACGACGACTTCGGTTTCGAACACCAGATGTCAGCCAAACGGCTTTTAATTGCGAATATATTGTTTAAAAACGTTTTTCTATCGTACAGACTACAGCAATAGTAATTAAACGATGACTATTAATCAAATTCGGATTATAGACTATGTGCAAGGTTGCGTGTAGTGACACACCGTGGCCATTATTCACACTAATCGACAACTTTGCGCAAAGCGTTAAACGCGTCGGGAGTCGCATAAGATGTATAACTTCAAAAATATTTCAACGAGAACCTCCATAAATGAATATAATATACCGAAGCAACGTTTGTCGCGAAGTTCCCATTTCTGCCACCATGAACGCTATCTGTCTCTACATTAGCCCTCCGTGCACATACTCTATAAGCGTAACTAAATACTACAGTAACTTGCATACATTTGTAATCTGGACATTAGTAATCTGTCTTATCCGCCATGTTCAGTTGTCTGTCAAAATGTTACAACAATACCTACATGATTATTGTGATATTTGAAAAAAGAGGTTAAAATTATGATCGGGATTATTATATTAATAATAATTTTTAAAAACTTGTTTTCATCAAAATACTATTTGAAAAATATATATGTGTATATACTAATCTAAATAATATTGTTATTTTGTTTTTACGTTAGCAATTTATGCTTTTAAAAATATTTGTATCATGGAGAGATCACATGCGTCCATAGTATAAATGTATTCTAGTAATTAAAATACTAAGTAGTGCAATCATCACAAACTGTAAAAAAAGGTTTCTTGCTGTAATTCAAAATAAAGGCAATACTCTAATTATTTTATTGTAATATATTGTTTGTCAAAAAATGTAAATAAATAATACTTAAAAATATAAAACTCTATAAATTTATTTTTTTGTTTGTTTTCATATTAATTTCAAAACGCAAGAAAAGATCCAGCTGCTAAACAAAGCTTAATGTCTATTCATTTTCAAGATAGAGTAATTTGAAAAAATACATTCCAACAGTGTCAGTTACAACAAAATAAATAGGAAAATATAGGGTCAAGTACATTTGCAAAATTCGAAATTCTCCCGGCCGACCAATCACAACTCAAACAAATGGACACGAATTGATCACGCACACAGGTCAC